>JAHNEJ010000833.1:0-98225 GCA_022559845.1 Amorphophallus konjac
CCGCCTGGGGGCATAGAAGCCGTGAAGAGTACACCCCATTCCCAGGGGCACATGAAGAGAAATACACCCCGCTCCAGGGGCATATGAGACAAAACTATACCCCGATTTAGGGGCATAAGAAGCAGCAAGAATGCACCCCGGCTCAAGGGGTATTTGAAGAAGAAATATGCCCCGACTGAGGGATACATGAAGAGAAATACACCCCCGCCCTAGGGGCATATGAGACAAAACTATACCCCGATTCGGGGGCATTTGAAGCAGGACAAACAACATCCCCCGGCTTAGGGGCGCATGAAGAAAGGAATGCACCCCGCTTAGGGGCACATAAGCATAAGTAGAAGAGACTGCCCCGGCCTGGGGTCATGAGAAGAAATAGAGTTGTACCCCGGCTTAGGAGCATACGAAGAGGAGTGTATGCCACCCCGTGGCATAAGAGGCGGAAGAATCAACCCCTACTTAGGCGTAACTGAAGAGAATCCACCCTGCTCTGGGGGCACAAAAAGGAGATACGCCCCACCCTTGTGGGGCACAAGAAGCAAAACACACCCCGCCTTGGGGGGCATATGAAGCCAAGAATCACACCCCGTCTTGGCGGTACTTGAAGAGGAAGCATACCTCGCCTCGAGGGCCTAGAAGCTATAAAGAACACGCCCCGACTCAGGGGCATATGAAGAGAAGTCCACCCCAGCTTAGGGGTATTTGAAGAAGAGACAAATCCCGCCAGTGGGGGCATAGAAGTCATGAAGAACGCGCTCCGACTTAGGGGCATTTGAAAAAGCTGCATCCCGCCTTGGGAGCATAAGATGAAAAGAGTCCGCCCCGGCTTAGGGGCATCTGAAGAAGGAATACATCCCGGTCTCGGGGTCCATGAAGCAACATATACCCCCCCCCCCCCCTGGGGGGGGCATCTGAAGCAGAACAAACAACATTCTCCGGCTTAGGGGGAGCATATGAAGAAAGGAATACACCCCGATATGGGAGCACATAAGCAAAGAAGAAGAGTTCACCCCGCCTCGGGGGTATAAGAAGCAAGAATTACACCCCGCCCTGGGGGCATATAAAGCAACATACACCCCGCCTAGGGGAATAGAAGCCATAGAGGAGACTCCCCGGCTCGGGGGCATCAGAAGAAGAAGCACGCCCCACCTGGGGGCATAGAAGCCTTGAAAAATACGCCCCGCCTGGGGGCACAGAGGCAAAGAGGCAAAACACACCCCTCAGGGGAATGCATACCAAATAAAGCTACACCCCAACCTGGGGGCACGTTAAGAGAAATACACTCCAGCGTGGAAGCATTAATGAGAAAAGAAGAGCAGAATAAAGAAAAAGACACGCATGAGGCAGACATGGCCTTTGAGCCCGTCTCATCACACAAAAGAAGAGAAGAAAAGAAAGAATACACATGAGGCAGACGTGGTTTTCGAGTCCGCCTCATCACACAAAAGAAGAGAAGAAAAGGAAGAAAAGACACATGAGGCAGACATGGTCCTCGAGCCCGCCTCATCACGCAAAAGAAGAGAAGAAAAGGAAGAAGAGACACATGAGGCAGGCATGGTTCCTGAACCCGCCTCTTCATACAAAAGAAGAAGAGCAGAACCAAAAGAAGACACATGAGGCAGACGCGGTCCTCGAGCCCGCCTCGTCACGCAAAAGAAGAGAAGAAAAGGAGGAAGAGACACATAAGGCAGACGTGGTCCTTGAACCCGCCTCTCCACAAAAGAAGAAAAGAAAGAACAGTCACGAGGCAAACATGGTCTTTGCGCCTGCCTCTCCACAAAAGAAGAAGAGAAGAAGAGAGAGAACAGTCACAAGGCGAACATGGTCCTTGCACCTTCCTCTCCATAAAAGAAGAAGAGAAGAAGAGAAAGAGCAGTCACGGGGCGAACATGGTCTCTGCACCTGCCTCTCTACAAAAGAAGAAGAGGAGAGAAAAAAGAGACATGAGGCGAACATGATCCTTGCACCTGCCTCTCTATAAAAGAAGAAGAGAAGAAGAGAAAGAACAGTCACGAGGCGAACATGGTCTCTGCACCTGCCTCTCCATGAAAGAAGAAGAGAAGAAGAGAAAGAACAGTCACGGGGCGAACACGGTCCTTGAACCCGCCTCTTCACACAAAAGAAGAGAAGAAGAGAAAGAAATGACCATGAGGCAAGCATGGTCTTTGCACCTGTCTACCCACACAAAAGAAGAAGAAAAAAAAGAGACATGAGACAGACGTGGTCTTCGAACCCGCCGCTTCACAAACCCTTCTCCTCGGCTCACGTATCCTACTACCCGACGCTCTTTGGCTCAGTAATTCCGGCCAAGGCCCACGGTCGTGACTAATCCACCCGTCCCACCGCGCTCTCCGATATCTTTTCGGCTTTACAACCTACTCCTAACATCTCTCGGCTTGTCAGCCTGCTCCCAATATCCCTTGGCTTTTTAACCTACTTCCCAATATCTTTGGCTCTCGCAGCCTGCTTCCCAGAATTCGGCCCTTGCGGCCTGCTTCCCAGAATTCGGCCCTTGCGGCCTGCTTCCCAGAATTCGGCCTTCACGGCCCGCTTCCCAATTTTGGCTTTTGCAGCCCGCTTCCCAATATCTTTGGCTCTCACAGCCTGCTTCCCAGAATTCGGCCCTTACGGCCCGCTTCCCGTAACTTCGGCTCCTGCAGCATGCTTCCCATAATTTGGCTCTCACAGCCCGCTCTCCTCGATTTTTGGCTATTGTGGCCTACTTCCAATATCAACTTCGGCCTTTACGGCCCGCTTCCCCAACGTCCTTTCAACCGTTCGTGGTCTGCTTCCCTAATACCTTTACTACTACTACACTTATATGTAACATTAATATTTTCTTATGTAAAAAATAAACAAACAAACAAACAAACAAACAAACAAAAACAAAATGAAACAAAAGAAAAAGAAAACAACAAAACGAACACACAAAAAAGAAAGAGAAAAGAAAGAAGAGAGTGCATGATTGCCCTACTTGCATGGTTGCTTAATATAGAATAATACACCTCCTTAGAATTTTCTAGGACCGTGCTTCCTTGCTAAATAATATCGCCCCGATTCCGGATGCACGGGCGTCACGGCGCACGCTCAAAGGGAACCCAATTATGGTAGGTGCACACGTCAAGGGGAAGAGTCATGGCTGAATCGCTAAGCCCTGCTCACAAAATAAACCTGAGGCAACGCTCCCACACTTAGCACTTAATGTGTTCAATAGCCTTCGACTATAGGGATTGTCCGAATTTCTTCTTAGCACTCTACGGAGACTTGAATTCCTGCACTCGCGTGAAAGGTAATCGTGAGGAAAAAGTTGCCTACCCCCACTGTAAAAAAAAAGAGAGAGAGAGGAAAAAAAAGAAGAGAAAAAAGAAGAGAGAGAGAAACGCGGATCCGAGTAGCCGGGAATCCCCACTGAAATAAATGAGGAGACTCGCGCGAAATGGTGAAGTGAATCACAATAAGGACAAATCCTAGTAGCCGGGAATCCCCATTGAGACACATGAGGAGACTCGCGTCGAACGGTGAAATCCGCTACCAAAATAAACAGATGGGGGCTGTGTGAAGCTACCGAAACTCGAAAGCCTGGAACTAATGTGTAGGCGCTAGAGTGATCCTTGAGTGTCACCAGGAAAATCTGCATATCCCTATGGTTAGGGCCCTTTGTTCACACATTTGCACTGCCACGCCACATAGAATTGCCTCGGGTGAAATGCGTGAATTTAGGCTATGCATGCAAGACATGCGATATCCTCTTGACGGGTGCACCACCCCTCAATTGTGCCTCGCGGCCCGCACCGCATCTACGAATTACGGGCGATGTCCCTATCCTATCCCCTATAGAGGGAGCTGCCTTACTCATATCTATGATATGCCTGCTAATGAATGCTTGCATGCTTGAATAAAAAAATTATATATAGTAAATATATATATATATATAATAAATAATAAATAATAAAAATGTGTGTATACAATAAACTCAATTTCGGCTATCAAAGCCTACTTTCCCTGCGCTGGCTCGTAGAGCCCAATCTTGGCCCCCATGGCCTACCTCTTGCCCTCGCGGCTCGTTAATCTCCCAACTCCGGCTTCTATAGTCCGCTTCCCCGATTTGGGCTTTCACATCTTGCGCCCTAATTTCGGCTCTTGCAGCCCGCTTCCCAACATCTTTGGCTCTTGCAGCCTACTTCCCAGAATTCGGCCTTCACTGCCTGCTTCCCAGAATTCGGCCTTCACGGCCCGCTACCCATAATCTCGGCTCCTGCAGCCCGCTTCCTAATTTTGGCTCTTGTAGCCTGCTTCCCCGATTTGACTTCCGTAGCCTGCTTCCCAACTTTGGCTCATGTAGCCTGCTTACCTCGGCCCCCATGGCCCGCTTTCCCAAGTCTGGCTCTGGCTGCCTGCTCCCCAAATTTCAGCTTTTGCAGCCCGCTTCCCTGATTTGAGGACACTAAATAAATTCTCACCCCATGTTTACGTGCAAGGGAATATAGAAGAGGAGAAAAGAGAAGAGAAGAAAAATAAGAGAAGAAGAGACGAACAAAAGCACGTCAGTTCCCGGCACCCCGTCGGCACTGATGAAGAGACAAAGAGACCAACATACTGCTTCAGTCCCCGGCACCCTGTCGGCACTGATGAAGAGACAAAGAGACCAACATACTGCCTCAGTCCCCGGCACCCCGTCGGCACTGATGATGAAGAGAAGAAGAGACAAACATACTACGTCAGTTCCCGCCACCCCGTCGGTACTGATGAAGAGACAAAGAGACCAACAAACCAGGTCAGCTCCTGGCACCATGTCGGCGCTGACGAAGAGACAAAGAGACCAACAAAGCATGTCAGTTCCCGACACCCTGTCGGCACTGACGAAGAGACAAAGAGACCAACAAACCAGGTCAGCTCCCGGCACCCTGTCGGCGCTGACGAAGAGACAAAGAGACCAACAAACCAGGTTAGCTTCCGGCACCCTGTCGGCGCTGATGAAGAGATAAAGAGACCAACAAATTAGGTCAACTCCCCGCACCCTGTCGGCACTGATGATGAAGAGAAGAAGAGACAAACATACTACGTCAGTTCCCGCCACCCTGTCGGCACTGACGAAGAGACAAAGAGACCAACAGAGCAAGTCAGCTCCCGGCACCCTGTCGACGCTGACGAAGAGACAAAGAGACCAACAAACCAGGTCAGCTCCCGGCACCCTGTCGACGCTGACGAAGAGACAAAGAGACCAACAAACCAGGTCAGCTCCCAGCACCCTGTCGGCACTGATGAAGAGACAAAGAGACCAACAAACCAGGTCAGCTCCCGGCACCCTGTCGGCGCCGACAAAGAGACGAAGAGACCAACACATCATGTCAGCTTCCGGCACCCTGTCGGCGCTGACGAAGAGACAAAGAGATCAACAGAGCATGTCAGCTCCCGACGCCCTGTCGACGCTGATGAAGAGACAAAGAGACCAACAAACCAGGTCAGCTCCCGGCACCCTGTCGGCGCTGACAAAGAGACAGAGACCAACACATCATGTCAGCTTCCGGCACCCTGTCGGCGCTGACGAAGTGACAAAGAGACCAACATAGCATGTCAGCTCCCGACGTCCCGTCGACGCTGACGAAGAGACAAAGAGACCAACAAACCAGGTCAGCTCCCGACACCCCCTCAGCACTAACGAAGAAAAGAGGAGACAAACAAGTCATGTCGGCTCCCGACACCCCGGCGGCACCGACGATGAGAAAAAGAGGCCAGTACACCCGCGGGCACCGCCCGGCTCATCCTTTGCCTGCGCTACCCGTGGGTGGGGGGCATTTGTGGACACCAAAAATTACACACACATATTTCCTGCTCGGCCCAACATCAACAACGGCACCGAGTGAGGAAGCCACAGAGGGGCTGGTCATCCGGACTCTCCAAATATGCACACTGCCGTGAAGCCGTCTCCGGAGTCACGACAGTGAAGAGAAATCAACCACCAAGAGCCCCCACAATCTATGGGCCTCGAAGAAAATTAAATGGGCAACAACTCATGCTCACAATGGGCTCAGAACTGCCCCTTTTGGGCCTTCAACGGCATGCCCTTTGGCCCTTCAGCGGTACGCCCCTGGGCCCTTCAGCGGCACACCCCATGTGCTTTCAGCGGCACACCCCATGTGCCTTCAACGGCACGCCCCATGTGCCTTCAACGGCACTCTATTTTAAGCCTTCAACGGCACACTATTTCGGGCCTTCAACGGCACACTATTTTAAGCCTTCAACGGCACACTATTTCGGGCCTTCAACGGCACACTATTTCGGGCCTTCAACGGCACACTATTTTAAGCCTTCAACGGCACACTATTTTAAGTCTTCAACGGCACACTATCTCAGGCCTTCAACGGCATGCTATTTCAAGCCTTCAACGGCACACCATTTCAAGCCTTCAGCAGCACACTTCTTGAGCCCGCCAACGGCACAACGTGAAGGCATTTCAACGGAACGACGTGACACCCATGCCCTACGTATCCTTGTCGTGCAGTGAGCTGCCCGAGGTGTCAACCAGAGGTTGGGCCACTCAGGCTACTCCCCTGACATCCAGGACGGGGGAAGTCAATCCCCATCATGACCAGCCGCTTTCCGCCTCCGACTGCCGTGCTCGAGGGCTCCCACTGCTGGGAGTATAAAACCACTCCCATTCCGGCGAAGAAGGGGGGAAGAGGCCCATACACAGAGGAAGAGGCACACAGGGAGAAGGAACGAAGAGACACAAAGCCACCTACGAGAAGAAGGAGAAGGGAGAGGGCTTCGGCATGGAGTCTTCCGACAACCACCAGGCAGAAAGAAGAGAGTAAGTGATGAGGACATCACCAGTAATTTCATATGATCGAGGATCCCGATACTCGCCGCCTAAGCTACATCTTGTTCACCACGTTATTTCGAGTCCTATGATGTGATTTTCATTTTCTACTCATATAATTTGCCTTTTATTTGAGTCTTGTACCTGGGTTATTAAGTCATTTCCCTAAGTTCGAGTCTCATTAGGCTATGGTGCTTGCTATTGGGCCTATTTCTTTGGGCTAGGCCCATGGGCGCACCCCCCCTTCCTTGGTTATCTGTTAGTATGTTAAAAGTCAGGGTCTTATATGTAAAAGTGGGTTTCCTATAAATAGGACCCCAATCCCTCAGTTGTAAGCTAATGAATATTTGAGTAAAATTTGCCACAAGAATTGTGCCCCCCCTCTCTCTCTCTCTCTCTCTCTCTCTCTCTCTAAAGGGGGCAAACCCCATTCTCTCTCCTTCCCACCCCCAAATTCGAAATTCACTCTCTCTCCTCCCTATTCACCTCTAATTAAGACCCCTCCCCCTTCCCCATACCTCCCATTTAAGTCCCCTCCAACCCCTAGGTGGAATCCTCTTCTCCTAGGCACCTCTCCCTCCTCTCAAGCAACCTTTCCCCTTCCCCATACAACCTCTCATTTTCCCAAGGGAGAATCCCTTCTCCCAAGCACCCCTTCCCCTCCCCAAGGCATCCCTTCCCATTCTCTAGGCTACCATTAATCCCTTTCCATTAACCCCATTCCAAATCCCAAGGAGAGAAACCATTCCCCCACCCACTTGTGCCCCCTCACCTTCCCCCTCTCCCTCCAAGCCCCAAATTCGCAGCCCCCCTCCCACCCACTGCCAACTCCATCAACCAGCCCCATTTTCACCCACTCCTAGCTTGGATAGACCCCCCATTGGTCCCCCTAACAGTCAGGGGACGCCCCAACCCCTTCCTACTCCATCTCCCCCTCCTCATCTCCCCACTATCATCCCCTTCCACCACCATACCCTGTGGAGGTCGCAGGCAGCAGTGGAGGCCCGACTTGCAGAGCCTGCTCCGGAGATCCCCGACGTCATCTGGAGGTGCACCATACATCACCGGAAAGGTCTACGAGTCTTCTTCCAAAGCGAGGTGGAATCATCTCATTCCGACGTCGCTACAGTTCGTGGTGCCCCATTCTTCCCCGGCTACACTGGGCTCCCTCGGCAGAGTACCTGAACCCGGTTCGACGCTGCACCACGCCAAACAGCAGAAGATTCAGACCACAAGCCCTTCAACAAACTTCTTCCTCCTCCAGTCCTCTACCAGAAGCAAGAAGCAGAACTGCATTCGGCATCCGGAGGCCAGAGTTCTCTTTTTTCTCCCTCGGCTGGTCGGGTCTGCCTCCCACAGTCTGCAGCAACCAACCTCCACTCTTCGGAGTCTCCCCGTCCACTCCGGCATCAGACGGCTTCCCCGTCAGTTTTGCTGCGAAGAGGGCTTGTCCACGGTTCAAGAAATTCTGGCGGCTCATGATTCAAAGCTCAGGAGCGGCCAGGATAGCTTCTGCAAGTCACTGTTTGTATCAGGTAGCTGCTGCCGAGTTACTGCCACCAAGTACCTGAACCTGAAAGAAAGCTGTGCCACGGCGGACCCTAGCAGAACCAAGCCGAGGTTTCTTCATCAAAGTTCTCCCACGTCCTGTCCTCTTCCAGGATCAGGAAATGGAACTGCATTTAGGTTCCGTGGGACAGAGTTATCAAGTTTCTCCTCCGACTGCTCCACGCTGCTTCCCCAAGTCTGCTACGACCTGCCAGCACCGTCTCGGGTCCCTCGATCTCCTCCGACCTCATCCGGATTCCCCGTCAGTTTCGCTACGAAATAGATCGACCACGATTCCAGAAACTCCAACGGCTCGTGATTCATAGGTCGGGAGCGGCCGGTGTAGCTTCTGCAAGTCACTGTTCATATCAGGTAGTTGCTGCGGCCAGATTCTACCACCCTGTTCGAAGCTCGACCCGGACCAGCAGCTGCAGTAGAAGAAATCAAGAAAATTCAGAGCCATCCGCGCGCCAGATACGAAGATCCCCACGCTAGTCTCGCCTCCAGCAAAATTCAGGAACGTGATCTACAGCCCCGGGACCGTCTGGCTGTCAGCCATCACAGCCTGCAAGTGGAAACAACTTCGGCTTCCTTCTTCCGTTCTCCGACGGTTTTCCCGTCCCCGCCTGGCCGGCTTACCGCCCCTCCCTGTGTGGAGGTAGTATTTGATTGTATTTGATCATCCCTTCCCCGAGGTCACCCTCCTGCGCGAGGTGTAGTGATTGTAATTAACTAAACAGGATTCAAGCATCATCGGCGCGGCGTGCGGGTAGCCCACGCTTCCCCGCTCGCCCTCGTCTCCGGCCGGGATCGGCGTCCTCACGCCGATCAGGTGAGCTTCTGGCCACACTTCTTTGCTGGTTTATTACCATTGCTTAGCTTAGTATCATTTTTAGTTGCCCGTCGGTGGTGAGGCGAGCGCCCGATCCAAAACCATCAATTCGAGTGTCCGCCGCGGAGCAAGTTGTGAGAGAGCCGCTACATCCCACGCCTGTGGCGTGCTAGCCGCCCACAGAATTGGGGCATCCCTGGCCCATTGGGGTCCAACCTTAGCTGGCCATACCCTTGGAACATTGAGGTTCAACCCCGGACCCTCACCGCCATCGCCGGTCCTCCTACGGACCCGAGTGTGCCAACGCGAGTGAGTCCGCTTGTGTCACGTTGCCTAAATCGTTGTGTTGCTTGCAAATTTAAGTCCGAGGGGTCGTGTCACATCATTAAGAGAGGGAGAGGGCTTGATGTAGCAGGGGAAGGTGGGGGAAAGAGTAGTGGACGATCGTCCCTGTCTCGATCCCCAACATCTCCTCTTCTTTTGTTCTTTGTTTTCTCCTTCTCCATTATTTTGTTCTTTGGTTTTCTTTCTTGCCCGTAGCTTTAGCTCGGGCGTGTTTTGTAATGCATGCGGACGGCTACGGCCCTTTGCTCCCCCATGAATGAAGATCGTCCTCCTCAGTGGGTTGTCTCTTTGTCTCGTTGGTTGTGAGCCACAGTGCGTTTGATCGTCTTTCCTTTCACTTTCCGGTATTTGTGTTCATCCCTCATGCCGACGGTTTCCTCCGGATGTGCCATCAGCTTGAATGGTTTGAGGTCGCGAAACTCCTCCTGTAAAGCCCAATGCCTTCATCTGTGCCTGCCCCCCCCCCCCTTCTCCAGTACACCCTGTCCAGTCTTAGAGGTCTTCGACTCGTTGTTTTCCCTGTGTTTTCCGAGGTTTTATTAAGGTGTTGCGGCCCTCGGGCGCCCACCTCCAGTTGTCGGGTTCCGCCACTCCATGTGGGCGCGTTCCCTTTATCTCCCTTACGCTCGGGTCAAGGGGAGATGCTGCCGAATTTTCGTTAGAAAATAACAGGACGTTAAAATGCAAAAGGATGCAACAAACAAATGGGATAGCAAACATATACCAAAAGACAATAAAAGCAACAAATAAATAGAGCAACAACAGACTGCAATAAGAAGGAGAAAATATTTGTATAAAACCACGCAAAAATCAAAGAGAATAAGAAAAGAAAAGCCTTAAAAATAAGTAACAGAGGAGTGGACCTTCATCGGCACGTCCGTTCCAGCCTTCGCCGGTACACCCTATCAGCCCTCCAGCGGCACACCCTATCAACCCTTCAACAACACACCTTCTCAGCCCTTCAGCGGCACACTCTTCTCACTCTCCGAAGTGGAACCCAATGTACAGACTTTAAGGGAGAATGTATAGACTTTGAGCTGCAATGTATAGACTTTGAGCTGCAGCCAATGAACAATGTATAGACTTTGAGTTGGCCAATGTACAGACTTTGGACTGGCCAATGTACAGACTTTGAACTGCAGCCAAGGGGCAATGTATAGACTTTAAGGAACAATGTATAGACTTTGAGTTGGCCAATGTACAGACTTGGAGCTGGCCAACGTACAGACTTTGGGCTGGCCAATGTATAGACTTTGAGCTCCAATGTATAGACTTTGAACTGCAATGTATAGACTTTGAGCTGGACAATGTACATACTTTGAGCCGGCCAATGTATAGACTTTAATGGACAATGTATAGACTTTGAGCCGGCCAATGTATAGACTTTAATGGCCAATGTACAGACTTTGAGCCGGCCAATGTATAGACTCCAATAGACAATGTACAGACTTTGGGCTGGCCAATGTGTGGACTTTGAGCTCCAATGTATAGACTTTGAACTGCAATGTGCAGACTTGGAGCTGGCCAACGTACAGACTTTGGGCTGGTCAATGTATGGACTTTGAGCTCCAATGTATAGACTTTGAGCTCCAATGTATAGACTTTGAACTGCAATGTATAGACTCACTTTGAGCTCCAATGTATAGACTTTGAACTGCAACGTATAGACTTTGAGCTGGCCAACGTACAGACTTTGGGCTGGCCAATGCACGGACTTTGAGCTGCAATGTACAGACTTTGAACTGCGATGTATAGACTTTGAGCTGGCCAACGTACAGACTTTGGGCTGGCCAGTGTACAGACTTTGGGCTGGCCAATGTGTAGACTTTGAGCTGATGAACCCAGCCAATGTACCGACTTTGAGCTGGCCAATGTACAGACTTTAAGCTGGCCAACGCATAGACTTCGAGCTGATGAATGTAGCCAATGTACAGACTTTGAGCTGATGAATGCAGCCGATGTACAGACTTTGAGCTGAAAAACGTATAGACTTTGTGTGCTGGTTGAATAGACAACGTATAGACTTTGGGCTGATGAATGTACGGACTTTATGTCGCAGCGACCGGCCAATGTGCAGACACACACCCTTCGCCGGTACACCCTACAACGCCCTTCGCCGGCACGCCCCAGCCCAGCTTCCCCCGGCACGCCTCGTTTGGCCTTTCGCCGACACGCTCCCCCTGCGCTCAGCGGCACGCCTGCTCCAACCCTTCGGCGGTACGCCCTCAAGCTCCTTTGACAGCACGCTCTCCCCTGTTCAACCCTTCGCCGGCATGCTCGGTCAGGCCCTTTGCCGGCACACCTAAGGCTCCTTCATCGGTACGCCTCCCAAAGCCACCACACCTGCCCCTTCGCCGGTACCCTTGGCCAAGCCCTTCCCCGGTATACCTCCCGCTAATCTTCAGCGGCGCACTCCCTCAGCCCCCTCAGCGGTGCACCCTTCCACCTTCAGCGGCACGCTCCTTCAGCCCCCGTTTGGCCCTCCAGCGGCCCACTCTCTCTCCAGAAGAATATGTATTATAATAATAATAATAATAATAATAATAATAATAATAGTAATAATAAAATTAATAAAAACTATGATGAATAAATAAATCTGAATACATATATGAAATAAACAAAAAATGTAAAAATAAAAATAAACAAAAAAGAGGAGAGAAAATATAATAGTAATAATAATAAACAAAACGGATAAATCATCCAGAATAAATACATGAGAGGGAAATAAGCAATAAATAAATAAATATATATATATATATATATATAATTTAAAACCCAGATAAAAAAATGGTAAAATCCACTTTGCAGCCCCGTCTCTCTCGTGACCCGGTGCTGAAGGAATAACAATGTCGCCCTTCGAGGTTGGGCCCGAGTCTTGGGAATTATCCCGAAATGGCCATGGCCCGACCTCGCCTCGGGCTGACATTCCGATTAAGCCGGACTCGTTTCTCAGGCCGGATCCCTTCCGAGCCACTACTAAAATTGCCGCACGCTCGGCAGACATTTGAACGAGTTCACCTCGGTTTTCGTCGCATTTCTATTACGGACCTGTGTCTGAACATGAAAAGACCCATGAGCAACCAATATGGCCGACGGCTCCCTCCCCGACATGGTCGTGAGCCGGCATTGCTCCGGGTCGATAGCCCATTAAATCGGATTCATTCTAATGGGATTCATTCCCGTTCTTTCATTGAAACTGCCGTAAACTCTGCATACATTTGTACGGGGTCGTTTCCATCCACGTCGTACTTTCAACATGGGCCCTTGCCCGAACATGAAAAGGTCCGTGAGTGACCGACAAAATCGGAATAGAACGAGACGGCCCTCGCCACCCCTGGACCCCTTCCTTGGGAATATCAATAAGACCTCAGTGGGCCACGCTTAGACCTCGGGTCCGTCCCAATTGTGGTCGCCGTTCGGCTCATATCCTCGGTCTACAGCCCGCTCCCTTCGAACACGTTTTCGATTTTGGAGTCTAGTCCTGGGACTCTCCCCCGTTGCCCTCCGGCACCGGAAATATTAATGATGCCCGTGCAAGCCTCGTTCGGACCATGGGAGGCGCCCCCGGTATGGTCTTGACTCGATCTCGCATCGGGCCAATAGATTTACCGATTTCCTGCTACACTAACCGAGATTTAACCGAATGTTTTCGGTGTCTCAGAATCATAAACTTGCTGTATCCCGGCATGCATATGTCCCAGGTCCTCCCGCGACGATTACAATATTCTCAAGTCGGACTCCCGTCCGAATATTAAACGGTCTCCCAAATGACCGACACGTTTCGAACGTCCGCTTCCCTAGACACAGGGCTTTTCAGACGATTCAAGGGATATTCCCTCGTTGCCCCTTGGCACCAGAAATATTAATGACGCTCATGCAAGTCTTGTTTCGACCGCGGGGGGGCCCACCGCAGTATGGTCGCAACTTGCTCTTGCACCGGGCCAACAGATTTACTGGTTTCTGACCGCTCTGACCGAGGTTTAACCGAACGTTCTCCGCTCTTCCGAACAATAGATTTGCCGTACCTCGGCATACATGCGTTCCGGTTTTCCCGCGACAATCGCGATCTTCTCGAGCCGGACATTCGTCCGAACATTAAATAGTCAGTACACGACTGACAATGACCGTGAAGGGTCTTCTTCTCGTCCTCGCACGAGGATTTCAATACCTCGTAATAGACCTTCCATGCAATTGATTTCTTGACCATGAGGCCCTGAATCCCGGCGATTAATCAAGGGTGTTCCCTCGTATGGGGGATGTAAATGACGCCGTGACCTTTATGGTGCGGCGGGTTTTGGTCCCGACACGAACCACACAATTGTCTGACCGAGTCAGATCAAGCGCACCGTGGACTCTTTGGAGCCCGAATAAATTGTCACTTTGTGACTGGCACTCCCTCTCTCTCCCGCTCTCTCTCCCCCGCTTCCTCTCCCTCTCTCTCTCTCCTCTCGCCGGTTCTCCCCCCTCCGCGATCTCTCTCCCACTCTCTGCATCTTTCTCTCCCTCTCTTCCTCTCTATCTCTCTCCCTCTCGATCTCCCTCTCTCTCACTTTTTTTCTCTTTTTTTTTATTCCCTCTCCCCACCGTCTCTCTCTCTCTCTCTCTCTCTCTCTCTCTCTCTCTCTCTCTCTCTCTCTCTCTCTCTCTCTGCGTTTCTCTCCCTCTCTCTGCTTCTACCTCCCCCCCCTCCATCGAGTTCTCTCTCCCTCTCACTCTCATTTTTCTTTTTTTTATTACTTTCCTCCCCCTTCTCTCCCCATCCGATCTCTCTGCTTCTCTCCTCTCTCTCCCCCTCATTCTTTTTTTCATTTGTTTTAATCTCCCTCTCTCTTCTTTTCTCTCTCTCCCCCATCGTCTCTCTCTCACCTTCTTTCTTCCTCTCTTTTTTCCCCCTCTCTTTCCTCCTCACCCCGCCGTCTCCCTCTCTCAGTTTCTCTCTCCCTCACCCTCTCTCTCCCTCTCGATCTCCCTTTCTTTCACCCCTTTTTTTATTATTTTTCCCCCCTCATCATCACTCTACCCTCTCCCTCTTTCTCTGCTCTCACCCTCTCCCTCTCTCTCTCGACTTCTCCCCCACTCTCCCTTTCTTTTTATTTTTTTATTATTATTCTTCTTTTCTCTCATCTCTCTCTCCCTCATCTTTTTTTTTGTTTGTTTTATTTGATTCTTCTCTCTCCCTCTCTGCGTCTCACTCTCCTCCCTCCACTCTCTCTCTCTCTCTCTCTCTATCTCTCTTTTAATTCCATCTTTTTTTATTTATTTTATTCTCTCCAACTCACCCTCTCTCTCTATCTCTCTCTTACCCTCTCATATATATATATATATATATATATATATATATATATATATATATATATATATATATATCTCCTATATATCTTTTAGGTACATATATATCGTATATATATAAAAACTACAAAAAAAAATCTAAAAAAGAAAAAGAAAAAAAGAGCTTTCTCTCTCTCTCTCTCTTGATTTCTGTTTCATTCCCTAATCCCCCTCTATCTTTCCACATATCATTAGTTTGTTGTTTATCTATTTACTTATATCTTTAACCATCTTCTCTCACCTTATATATATATATATGTTCTTACCTTATATATAGATATACATGTGTGTTCTCGTGTTCGACCGGAACTAGTTTCTGAAGTCCGCTCTGAAGCTCCTTGGTCGTGCTATGCTTGTGCTGTTGAGACCCTTCCGAAAGTCCGTCGTCGGCCTCCTCCGATAAGTTTTTCTCTCCCTTTTATTTTTAATCAGTCAGTCGATTATATTGCATACATCATTTTAGCATCTGTGCCATGCCTTTCTCCCCAAGAGGGCCTGGTTTGTGAGCGTCTTCACACTTATGCATTTCATCACATCATCTCCCACTCTCTAGTTCAAAAGGGATTTTAAATACCACCAACCAGGTGCGTACTCGTCTATGCTATTTTCAGTGTCATTTTCTAAAGAATCGGTACTACACCACCGTCGTTCTCACCAACCAGTTCTACTCTGTTTGTTCTTTGTCTAAGGGTAACCAAAGGAAGCCCTCTTCGTCGGCCGGCCGACAGAAGAGGAAGAGAGAACCCGCACTGCTCCCGCTCTGACGGCGAACGCGATCACAGTTTTTTTTTGTGGGGTTCTCAACCCCTGGCGATCACATCCCCTCCCCCTTCAATTCCTTTTCCGTCACTTTCTCCTTTTGTTTAAACCCCGTGGACGGAAGTAATTCCTCGCGGAGGTCCCTGCGACGGAAGTAATTCCTCTCGAAGGTGTACGTAACGGAAGTAATTCTTCGCGAAGCCTTTTCATTCTGTCATTTTATTCTTTTAATTTCTGTCTAAACCCTGCGACGGAAGTAATTCCTCGCGAAGGTGCACGTGACGGAAGGAATTCCTCGCGAAGCCTTTTCATTCTGTCATTTTATTCTTTTAATTTCTGTCTAAATCCTGCGACGGAAGTAATTCCTCGCGAAGGTGCACGTGACGGAAGTAATTCCTCGCGAAGCCTTTTCATTCTGTCGTTTTATTCCTTTAATTTCTATCTAAATCCTGTGACGGAAGTAATTCCTCGCGAAGGTGCACGTGACGGAAGGAATTCCTCGCGAAGCCTTTTCATTCTGTCATTTTATTCTTTTAATTTCTGTCTAAATCCTGCAACGGAAGTAATTCCTCGCGAAGGTGCACGTGACGGAAGTAATTACTCGCGAAGCCTTTTCATTCTGTCATTTTATTCTTTCAATTTCTGTCTAAACCCTACGACGGAAGTAATTCCTCGCGAAGGTGCACGTGACGGAAGTAATTCCTCGCGAAGCCTTTTCATTCTGTCGTTTTATTCCTTTAGTTTATGTCGAAACCCCGCGGAGAGTAATACCTCGCGGTGGTCTTATGTATGTACATATAATATTTATTATTTATGCTGCAATAAAAATCCCGTAAGGCCAATGTCTTACGGTGGTCTTAATATGTACATATACATTCATTATTGCTGATAGTATTATATTGCTGTTAGAACCCCACAAAGACCAATGTCTTGTGGTGGTACGTCTTTGTTCGTATTGTCCTTGTAATTGTCTGGAGAACGATATTCCGTTGCAATTTCTGAGTCTTCGTGCCTCTCCCTTTCTGTTACTTAGATTCTCGGACTTCTCGGTATATGAAAAACTGCTCGTGGAACGGTAAGTCACGCTTACCGAGAAGGGGTCAGTTTACGCGAGAGGGTCTTCCGACCCCTATCTCCGTCACATACCGGAGTCCGTTACGCATTCCTATTTTCTTTCTCTCCTTGAGTTGATCTCGTCATTTCTATCTCCTAAGACAGACGATGGTAGACGACGACTCCCGCCGCCTATACCTCTCTGGCGATCACCCTTTCATCATTGTCATTGTTTATTATTATTATTATATCATTGTTTTTCTTTCCCACAAGGGTGGACGACACTCTTTTGCCGTCTACAGCAAGATCCAAAAAGCTCCTAATTTCACTGACATTCTTCGGCTTTTCCCAAATGTAAAACTGTCTTAACTTTGGCTGGATCAACAGACACTCCATCATCAGAAATGATATGCCCTAAGAATCTGACCTTATCCAACCAGAATTCACAATTACTAAATTTTGCATACAGTTGATGACTTCTTAAGGTTTCCAGCACAATCATGTTCTTGATGAGTTTCAACAGTGAGAGAATAGATCAACACATCATCAGTAAACACCACTACAAATGTATCCAGATATGGTTGGAAAACTCTATTCATCAAATCCATAAATGCTGCCGGTGCATTAGTTAACCCAAATGACATAACTAAAAATTCATAATGCCCATATCGTGTTCTGAAAGTAATTTTTGAGATATCTTCTTCCCTTATCCTTAATTGGTGATATCCAGATCTTAGATCAATCTTTGAAAATATTGTGGCAGCTCGTAGCTGATCAAATAAATCATCAATTCTGGGCAGAGGGTGCTAATTCTTAATGGTCACTTGATTCAACTTCCTATAGTCAATGCATAATCTAAGCGAACCATCTTTCTTTCTAACAAACAGAACATGTGCACCCCAAGGGGATACACTTGGTCGAATAAATCTCTTATCTAGCAATTCTTGTAATTATTTCTTCAATTCTGCCAATTCAGCTGGTGCCATTCTGTAGGGAGGGATGGAAATGGGCAAAGTACCCGGTGAGAGTTTAATAGTGAACTCCACCTCTCGGTGTGGTGGCAAACCCAAAAGTTCATTGGGAAATACATCTGAAAATTCTCTGACAACATCAATATCTGAGAAGGTTTTCTTAATTTCATTAGAAGGAATAGCCATTACACTAGCCAAATAACCTTGGCAGCCACTTCTGAGCCATTTCAAAGCCTTAAGGGCTGAAACTAGTGTTTTATTAGAATGGTGTCTTGGACATTGATAGTGAAATATATGCTCCCCGGGTTTCTGAAAAATCACTTTCTTTCCATGACAATCTAGAAGGAAAAAATTTCTATCTAACCAATCCATTCCCAAGATGACATCAAAATCAGTTATTTCTAGCAGATACACACATGCGGGCATAATCCTCCCCTAAATCACCACATCAATGCTAGAAATAACAGAAGTCGTTCTAGCTATCTCCCCAGTTGGTGTGTTAATGGACATCTCATCAGTGTTCACAATTTGTTTATCTTTCAACAATTCAGTAAATCTCAAAGAAATAAAGGAATGTGTAGCATTCGGATCAAATAAAACTCTAGCATGCATAGTATCGATAAAAATAATACCTTCAGCTACTGCATTGGCATCCCGGGTATCTTCCTTTGTTAATGCATAAACTCTGACCTGAACCCTCCGCTGCTGTTGTGGTTGCTGCTCTTGCCTTTGTCTTTTTGGACAATCTCTTATCATATGCCCAGTCTCACCACATGAAAAGTATTTTCCAGCGGCCCGCCAATATTCCCTACCTCTATGCTGCATTCCGCACTGCTGACAAACTGGCATATTATCTCTTCTAACGGGCTGAACTCTATCTGGAAATGCTATCTTCGGCTTCTTATCTTTTCTCACGGCTGAACCAAGATTGCCCCTTTTTGCATTATCTTTTTATCTTTCTAATAAGAATTCCTCATACTCAGTTTCTACAATGAAAGCAGTTCTCAAGACTGCTGCCATAGTTTGATGATCAAAAATTACAACTTTACTTCTAATATTGCTCTTCAGACCTCTAACAAATTTCTTCACTCTTCTCTGCTCATCAGAACAAATATGGGGGACATACTTTTCCAATTCAGTAAATTTTACTTCATAGTCGGCAACCGACATACTTCCTTGAGTTAGATTTAAAAATTCTACTTCTTTCCTATCCTTCACATGATGAGGGAGAAATTTTACATGGAAGGCATCAAGAAATGCATTCCATCCAATCTCAATCTCTCTATCTCTGAAAGTGGTCCTAAGTGCAGACCTTCACCACTCGTCCGCACGGTCCTTCAACATAAATGTAGCTAATATCACCTTATCCTGCTCTGCACATCTAATGGTCGTGAAAATCCTCTCAATTTCTCTCACCCAATTTTTCACAATCTCCGGGTGACTCTCCCCCTTAAAAGAAGGAGGACTCATATGTCTAAATTTCTCCATCATGGTAGCGCCTGATGCCCTATTCGGTTGTTCTTGCACACGGGTTTGTAATTGGGCTTGCATCATCGCCTGAGTTTGGGCATGTAACTGCATAGTCTACACTAACCCTTGAAAAGTTTGTGTGAACCCTCCTAAATCTGACACACCCTGAATAGGTAACGCACCTTACCCACCGGGAGCAAGCTCGCCATGAATTGTTTCCCCGACAACTCCTTGTGATGCCCATTTGAGGGCGCAGACTCCTCGGGAGAAGTATTAACCTCAACCCTATCACTCTCTGCCATCTCCTGCGAGGGAGAACTAACCCGAATTAGTATGATTCTAGGTTTAACATCAAATTCTAAAATAAATTCTTAAGATCTTGTGGTATGATATATAAATCTGATAGCTGCAATGATTCCAAGCCTCACAACTTGCTCTGATACCACTCTCTGTGGCGCCCCCTTCCCGCGATCCCGTATCGTGTCCGGTGACGTCACAGCGGATGGACGGAAGTGTTGTGGGCTGAGATATTTGCAAGGCGCTAAAGGCCAAACCATCACATATTTCAAAAGATAAAACCATACCATTTCCATAAGATAAACACTCATAATTTACATCGTATAAAGTGTTCTACATATCTATATCAAAAAGTCATATTTACATTCATTATTCCAAAGAAAACTAAATCTACTGATTCTACGCAGCAGAATCTAAAAAACACCCGGGATCACCCTCCGACTTACTGCCCGTCGGAGTCAAGGCGCACACTCGTCAGTTCTCTTAAATGGTTAGGCAACAGAGATGAGTCCAAAGACTCAGTAGGCATTAAAACCAATCACATGTTTATCATATACTAACTTGTGCAAATCCATGATATATATATATAAAGCAAATCACAATTTCATTGGATTGTACGTATACTATGAATGCGAAGTAAAACTAATAGAACAGAATAATGTTTCTTCTTATAAGCAAATGTGTATAACAAATCTTATCTGACTTATATATAAATGGCATAGTACATATCTTAGTTAAATCAGAGTTTATACAGATGAACTTATTTTCAAATCATATCAAAGTCATATATCAAATCTGAACTTCATATTAGATAAGCATATATTTGACAGCATATATTGGACAAGCATCCCGTCACTAAAAACAGTAGCAAACACATACCTAGGCATCCATACGTCGACATAAAGATAAATGGTCTAAACGCTGGAGCCTGTCGGCCTTGATCAACCACGCAGGATCGGGAGTTAAAACTCTACCATTCTCCAGATAATTTTTCTTATTCTGGGTTCCGGATTTTTCAGAAGTCCGTTTGTCCTCGGAAATGGGCCTAATCCCGTAACGGAAGCTAACTACGGTTTATTACCCCACACCTCCTTAAAGTGACACAGTCCATATGTTTAATCAAATTTTTATTCTTATTATTATTCTTATTACATAGTCATCTTAAAACTTAAAACTTGTCATTGAAATTTTTAAAATAACTGAATCATATTTTAATATCATGAATTAGATTTTAATCATAGGATAGTGAGTCAGATTTATTAACTAAATAAATTACTATTATATAAAATTCGAAGAGAAGTAGAGAGAGAGTAGAGAGAAAGTAGAGAGAGATTAGAGAGAAAGTCATATTTTTACAGAATGGTAACTAAATAAATAACCGATTCTAAGCATAGATCATCGGGTTAAATAAATCACTGACTTAAGCCTGAATAATTATATTTCAAATAAAATCAAGTCAAAGAAATATAAATATCAAATAACATGCACTCGGTTTATCATGTGTCTATCTTTAGAATGGACTTCCGAATTGAATTTAGTATCTCACCCGAGCTCCCGTAAAAGTCATTGCGTAAGAAAAGATAATTTTCCCGTCCCAGATACGTAAAGAAGGTTCAAATCCTCCGTCCAAATTTTTGTCAAATATTTATATTATTCTGATGCTGTATTATCTTCTCCGTTTATTAATAAGAGAATGAGAGTGGGAAGAGAGATGAGAGAGAAACTAGAGAGAGGAAATAGAGAGAGGAAATAGAGAGATAGTAGAGAAAGAAGTAGAGAGAGATATTTAAAAAGAGAAAGTAGATAAAAATATAAAGAGAGAAAGTAGAGAGAGAAAATAGAAAGAGAATAGAGAGATGAGCGAGAGGGAGAGAGAAAAAAATGAGAGAGAGATGTGAGAGAGAAAATAATATATATATATATATATATATATATATTGAGAGAGAGAGAGAGAGAGAGAGAGAGAGAGAGAGAGAGAGAGAGAGAGAATATGAGAAAGAGAGATGGGGGGAAGGGTGAACGTGTGAGAGGGAGAGAAGAGATGAGAGGGGGGAGGGATTTGTTACGTGGGAAGGGGGGAGTGGAGGGGGGTTATATAGGGGTGGGAGGATAAGATGAAGGGGGATGGAGGGGTGTTACGTTGGGGAAGATAATGTGAGATTTTTTTGTTTGTTTATGATAATTTTACATAAAAACTCGTAAAAATCTCATAAGAACATGATCTCAAATAATTAATTTTTTCTATCTCAATTTTGACTTATTAAACAATAAAATTTAAAAATATATTCAACATGAAATTTATAGATCTTCGAATTTTCCAATGGATCTAATTTTAACTCTATTCTGATATTTCTATAAAAGATTACATATTATTAACGTGAGATATCTATTTAATTTACTTAATAAAATTTGTTAAACTATACCGTTCACGATATTGAACTTTAATTAATAGAACCTAAGATTTAGATGGACTCTAAATATAAAATTTTAAGTTTCAGACATATTCGGGTGTTACCTGAAGAAGTTGGGGGAATTCAGACGTGTGGCATGGTCAATCGGTCAATAATCTATATGTTATTCATTAGCCACCATGGGATGTAAAGCCATCTTCGGACCTTTTACCAATTTCAACATTGTTCAGGTGCAAGTTCGGTTGGAACAAAAATAATTTATCTATTGGAATTGCAGTTATGAAAGTAGAAGAAAAAGCTACAGAGACGACCATCGTTACATGACTAACTATTTACAGAGTTCCACTTCGTTGACCCTCAAAAAGTGGTGGGAGAATAAATAATGTAATAAAAAGTTCACATGAGGAACCAGCTCCGAACTGGATCAACTGAAGGGAAAGGGATCATGGGTGATGCACCATGGAAGTAGAGCCCTGAATAATCAGTTAATTTCAGCGTTTACTACAAATGGACTAGAGAAGGAAGTTGTCTATCATATGGAAGATAACATCTGCACCATCTGAATTTATCCAATAGCTCTTGACCTGGATAAACAGATATAAAAACATCGATCAGTCATCTGAGAAGGCATTCCACATCTACAGAGAGAGATGTGCAATCAATTTACACTATAAAGAGAACAACATTATGTCGGTATCAACATCATTCGGGCACAGAGCATCAAATTGTCAGAGAGATTAAAATAATTAATAAAATTGCACAATGCAATCACAACTTTTACAACACCCCCCCCCCAATAAGATAGATGACCAGCCATTGAGATGTGGCAAAGACGATTTTCAGACTAAACACGTTCAAGAAAAATGTTCATATTACTTTTCGAAAGAAACAAAGAAAAATGACCATATCCCATTATTCTTCGCAAGGTGCTCAGCAACCACCCCTGCAGGCTGCAGTCCATGCCTCTTTCTCCTCCTGTGGTGTGGCCGGGACCTTTTAATGCCGCAGTTGCCACCTAATCACACTCTCTAGCAAGACTATCTGGCCTTGGGCGTACAGTCCTAGCATACCCATGCTTGTGCCGGCATGTTGCACCTCAGGCACTCAATGAAATTAGACAGCCACATCATGTGGGGTTTTACTACTGACGTGTTTTGCAGGATCTGTCGATCCCTTGGTCTGGAGTCTCTCTGAACAGGCCAGTTCAGGTTGGGATTAGTGGAGATGATCTAATTTTCAATATAAAAGTCCGGTCCTGCAAGTTCTACTACAAAATTAGGAATTGACCAAGTCACAATCAGCCTGGACTCATCCAAGTACCCTTGGGTTTGGTGATCCTTTTACAGATGGAATGCAGAATTGCCCGATCCAGATCGGAGTCGCCGGGTGGCAATTCGTGTTGGGGAGGGTACTGCCCCGACTCGTTGGAATCCAGTGGGGATCGACCGGAATTGCCCTGGATCAAGACAAACCGGATTCTAATTGCTCGGATCGGTCTCCTGAGCTGATTCCAGCCAATCCAGGACAGTTTGCTTTGTTCTTGTTTTTGTTTTTCCAAAAAAAGAAAACTGAATTGGCCCAACTCCGGGTAATATGACTATAATACCCCTTCCAAATAATTTTTCAGTTGGGGGCTCCACCCCCTCTTGCAAACCCCAACAAAGGGGACATTGATCCCACTTTGACAACCCCCACCACCTCCCCCCCCCCCGACCTGACCGCGCAAGTCAATCTGAGATGCAAGGTGAGGTCAAAGGTAGATCAAGCGCCACACACTCCTTCAACACTGCCCTTAATTCATCATGTTCAATTATTAGGGAAAGTTAATTACTAGTGTTTTAATTATCTTTACTGCTCTTTATGACGTAAGGGTATCATATGTAGTATTTTCAATCATCCTTTTGTCCAAGTACATGCCTAAAATGTTTCTATGTTTTTTTCTTGAATTTTATTAATTTTTTAATCAGTCAATCCAGGATCAGCCTGAGTTCATTGGAATCGGTCGATCCAATCCGATCTGTATTCCGAATTGGCCAGGCCTGATCCAGGGACCCGATTTGAGTCCACTATCCTTGCTTTTATGAACCAGATGGGCCAGCCCAACTATTGTTCATGAAAAATGGGATTTAAAATCCCCCACTCACCATTTCCCCTTTATAAAAGGAGGGATCTGGCAGCAGCAACAGACCACAATCACCACCATTTGCTATTGTTTTTGGCCCACTGACCTTCGCATCCACGGCAATTTGCTTGGCTCTCAGCCCACCCAATCTGAATTCCTCTTCTCCCTGCCTCCATTACCCCAGGCTTCATCACACTGCCTTGCATTCTGCTGTGCTGACCTACCCGTTTTGCACAAACCCGGATCTATTCCTTGCCCTAAAGTTTTTAAAATTTTCTCATAAAAATATTCGAATCAAATCCCATATGATTGAGCCAGAAAATTGGGTTGAGATCAATCTACCTGGATCAGGTCAAGGCAGACCCATCCCGAGCCTGCTCACATGCTTTTATACCTTGCTTTTTAGGCCTTAATCTAATACCACATGCAACGGTTTTATGGCTTTCATGACAATGATGATGACAACAATGATGATTTGACTGATGGCAACATCACAAGCAAACTAGGGCTTGATGTTCACGACAGACACATAAGCATTGGGTCCTCACCAAATGTAGGTATTTGCTGTCTATCTTGATGTATTTTTCTGAAGTTACTCATCATGGCTACCTTATCTTTGTTCATTTTAGGGTGGGAGATTGATATTGTCAACAGCTACAGCTGCATCCTCAACAAACAACATATAACACTGTGTTATCACCATTTTCAACAAACAACTTCTCGCCTTTAAAGTCAAACAGGTTATTAAGACAACTTTGAAAAGCCTTGCATGAAAATGATGAACTGAAGAGCATTTCTAGAACACTTGATGCAGCTTTATACAATTAATAGGACAACCAAGGAAAAAATGGTATTAGGATTTCCATGCAGCTAGAACTGCAAGCATATGCCTTTCTATTGTGTAAATATTCCTGTCACGTAGCATTAAGATACTGGTACTCAAGGAGCGACTCGGTAAAGATCTCCATGTACACCAAGGTAACCAGAATTCAAACCCCAAAGGGGTCAGTTTTAAAAGGATTTGTAAGAAGGGCTGTATACAGGTTAGTAGAATATGAGTTCCAAACAAAAAGAAATAGCATTAATATATTGCAAAAAGAACTAATTTCCATTATAAAAAAGCTAAGTAATATAAAATAAAAATAAAAATACACCAGAGATTCAGAAAACAGAATGTTATCTACACATCCAAAATTGAGAGGCACCATACATGAGAATATGCTAACAGAAACCTTACAACTACCTTATTCTGACAAACAGAAGCATCCATTCACTGGATCATTACAGACAAAAATTCTCTTACATGAATGCTACAACAAGAAACAAATCAGAGCCTCACCTGGATGGTGCTATGAGCAACATATCTCTGTGTACTTTTTTGAAAGCTTACATCTACACGTTCCCATGGCACTTGTGTAAGACCCTTAATCATCTCCTCTGCATATCGACAATGTAGTCAATCCATCAACAAAATTAAGTTCTCCCAAAAAATTATGTGTCAACTTCAAACAAAAGTTACATTTTGGAATATAAAATATTATTTTTGATCCTTGTAAATATAGTGAATTATGAATAGGTCCCTATATCTAGCATTAGCTCCTCGGAAACTTAAGTAATAGGATTAATTACATAGATCCCCCTAGAATCTTGCATATTCTACTTTATATCCCTTTATTCTTTATATTCTCATAAATACCCACATAATAAATCGTATTACTTCATATGAACCCTTGCCATCACCTCCCGTTTGTTTAACTTAAACTTACCCAAGTTAAGATGAAGAAAGACCAATCTACTCTTGTTTAGTCTTCTCATATAATTAAGATAATGACATGTATAACCCTATAATCCTTCATATTATCTTGTATACCATACTTTACATGTTCAACAGAAATATTCTGTTAACTTTGATGGTGTTAGAGCGTGAGGGGTATAACTGAAATAATATTCCTTAATATGGCGGTATGCATGACAATAACAAGAACATAGGGGTGTAGAGTGGAACACAAAAGATTCTAGGGGTATGTGTAATTATCCCTCAGTAACAAGTCCTTCAAGTCAGCAATTGTCTAGAAAACAAAAATATTCATGAAATATTCTTCAACTTGTCATCAAAATAAATGGAAAGGATAAAATGACTTTATTACCCTTCATAATAAAACAATTAAAAAATGAAGAACCAGAAAAATGGCAAGAAGAGAGGGTGTTTTTTAGGACAAAATTTGTTGTTTGCACCACCAATTTTATTGCATGAGGTAGCACAACCAGTAGGTGTAAAGGAGAGGTTCCTCTACTACCTAATAAAAATTAAAGAACCACCATGAGGACAATCGCAAAAAATTAATTATGCCCTTCCAAGAGTGCATTCTAACACAGAAGAAATCTGGACCGAGAATAAAGAAAATGTAAAGCTTGTAAACAAATGTTTTCTAAATAAGGTCTACTTCCCTGAAAAACAAAATGTATACATACATACATATAGATACAATATATATATATATATATATATATATATATATATATATATGAGAGAGGGAGAGAGTGGGAGAAAACAGAGAACAAAGAGTGAACAGAGAGGGTGGGAGGGCCAGAGGGGGCGGATCTCCCCCGCCGGGACCAACGGCCCCCAATCTGGGGGGAGCAGAGAGAAGGGTTAAAAGGGCATTTGCTATCTGGCTAAACTTTTAACCATTGTTAAGTTTGAAGAAATTGATGGAAGTGGACAGCAAGTGGTAAGGAATAAAAGGTTAATACATGAGAATTAATTCCTAAATATGCCAGATAAAAAATTTATGTATAAGTCTGTATATCTAGAGAGATCGAAGACCAAAAGGACCCTAAAATTAAGATATTTTATTGGAATCTCCTTCCATCCCTTCTGCCTCCATATGGCTTATGTGGGAAGGGGGAGATTGCACATCCATGAATGGTCAAGATTTAATTTCTTTTTAACTGTGTAATGTACAAGGTTATTTGCATACAAAATACATGTATTTGGAGTTTGGTTTTGTAAAGATACGGTTAAAACGACCAATCACAAAATCTTAAAGGAGATGAGAATATAATATATGCAAAAATGCTTCCCAACTACGCTATTGGAATTCTCCTCCCAGGATAATACCTAGTCCCCACACTTAAAGGCATGAATAGATGTCTGAAGACTACAAACTTTGTTGGAAGAACTTAATTAATGGTACCAAGCTGACAAACCTTCTAGGTTAAACGTTTGAGCCTTGACATCTGAAGATGCTTCTCCATGGATATCCTTAGTATCCCCTCTGTCCACATAAACAATGTGAGGATATCTTTCATCGCTCACAAGGAGACGGGCCTGCACATAATGGAAGAAAAGTTGCTGCAAATGTTTGAAGAAATCCAGAAGAAAGCAGATTGCGGCAAAGCAAAAGTAAGGTAACAAAGCATACTTTGGGAAGTTCATGCTGTCGACGAATTGATGATGTTCTCCATCCCACCATAGCTTTTTACAATTAAGATGAAAGACAAGTACAACTCCATTGTAATCAAAAGTAAGTAAGCAAAACATTTATTGGTTGAACTAGATTAGAAAATTCATAATGTTTTACAGTTGGTAAGAATAAAAATATCATTTCCATAAAGTGCAGAAACAGGATACGGTCAAAGTTGGCATTGGCATAGGCAACACGCCGTTTGAAAGAGTGCAAGGCAGACCTGCAAGATATTAGAAACATATTAAGCACTTTCATTCCCAAAAGGCGCTAGATGTACCTGAAAGATATTAAAAACAGAATAAGCATTTTCATTCCCAAAAAGTGCTAGATGCAGACCATCATTGATGCCATCCATGACTGTCCATTAAGGACTAAGGAATCGAAAGAATAGCCACAGATTGAACACAAAATGATAAAACCATGATTTTCAGGTGGAGATTATCCAGAGTATAAAGATCTCTTAGACAGGGATGCTTCATAGCACTATTATTGATGGATACGTTCCCAAAACTATGGGCTCAAAATTCTAAACGATAATTAATCGTGATTTTCAACTGGGCTTGAAATTCTAAAAGATAGTTAATCATGATTATCAACACACCTAAATTTTAGATCCTCACAATCATCGGCCATACGAAGGAGAAGAGGTGGCCTTCCATCATCATTATCAGTAAGGAACAGATGCTTCCCAGTCCTCCCAGCTACTAAATGTGCAGTCTGGGATGCACTTCTCTCCAAGAAAGGAAGACCACAGAGAAAAGGAAGCTGCCAATAACAGGAATATAACAAATCATGTAAAGACATGGGGCGAAAATCTTGAATTCTCCAAGTCATTAACTATCATCATTGTTTTTCAATGTTTTGGACAGATAAGCAGATAAAAAAAGATAGTGAAACTGGCATTTTGAATATACATGCTACAGAAAAAACAGCGTCCCACTGACATGGTCTGAGAACGCTTTACACATTTTGGCTTATTCCAAGAAAATAGACACTCTACGACACCGTGTGTTACATAATGGAGGTCCTATGACTTTATTTACAACATATACACAATAAATGTGGGACAAACATCAATACCACATTCAAGCCTCAACACACTGTGCCCTGGTATTTGAACAGCACACAAATGAAGTAGGTGGCACGGCAACAAGTCCTAGCTCTGATACCATATAAAAAGTGGTCTTAAATTTAAGACATAAAGTCACTATATGGAGAGGCCAAAAATATGCATGTACAACTGTTAAGAATTCTTTAACTGACATTAGAGTACATGGGACTAAAGACACAATCATTGTGAGACATTTACCTGTTTGCGCCCCCTCGAACCCAGGTGTGGTGTGGCAACTGTTATAAAATTCATTGGTTCCAATCCAGCAACTCGACCTTCTAGATGTTTGTCCACAGACAAAGAACTCCCTGTAGCAGGGGATGATCCTATGTGGGAATGAGGTCCATAGAGCCTCCCAATAGCATATCTTGCTATCAGACCACCTAAAGAGTGTGCCACGAAAGAGATCTTTTGTACCCCCGGTCTATGGTGGATAACTGAAAGTACCTACACAATGAGAAACTGTGCTGTTATCATGAAGATTAACACATGACCGACACAACTTTTGCAAACCACCTAGTTAACAGGTTCCTAAAACATAAAAGTTTGCCACTGGAAGTCAAAACTCAAAAGATTAAGATGTAAGAACATCAAACACCTGTAGTCCTTAAGGTTTATGGTGGATATCATACTATGAGGAAAAGTACAAATAGTGTCAGTTTAATATAATTACCTCTGTGGCTAACCTCTCCCCCATCAAATCCACGCCATCAAAAGTCAATGTTGAGTAATTACATTCACTGCCTGCTTCAAAACATTATATCAGATGCACTTTATTTTGATCTTAGTAAAAGGATGAGGAATATTCATACCTAACTTGATTTAAAATCCAAAACAGACAAAGATCAAAGCAGCTAAAGGAAACCAGGGAGACAGGACATGAATGGTCGCCCTGGTACAAAGTACGTCAAGGAGACATAGTAAAGGAAAACAAATTGTATTTTTCCGTGCCAGGCTGACAGGGTAAAGACTCAACCAACTTCCACGATTCCATGGAGGCTAATATGACTCAGAACCCTAAGAACCAAAATAGTTTGCTCTGGCCTAGATGTAGCCATACATGACTTTTCATAGAAAATAGAATCAATATGAAACTCGGAACTATATATACAAATATCATCAGATATCCATTTTTGGGGAAAAGTAACAATTCATTTCTTGATTCTTAGTCCATCAATAAAGGAAAACCAGGTGTGCATCAGCTTTAGCTATCTGGTTGATCCAGGATGAATCGGTGAGTTAACTATCTCAAACAAAAGCAGAGTATAGCATGGGCATCTAATGTCCCATTTTTCACAAAGTAGAAGATATAACGAACAGTTCATAATTAACTATGCAAGATGAGGACACAAGACCACCATAATAGCCTGAAGCTGGACATCAACATCCACTATAAGCTGGCCATGTTTGTCATTTAGTGGCATTTTTGAAACTTTTGATTAATTACGATGGTATATATAATATTTGACAACTAAGGATAGTAATCTTGATATTTTGCATGGAAGGAAGGTATATATGAAATTAACCCTTTTTTAGTGTAGTACAACATTATAAAGTGAAGATTCAAATGAAATAACAGCAACAAAAGGCATCCTAATGCAAAATGCAAAAATAAGTTGGGTGAGATGTGATTTGTCCAAGTAAATCCTTAAAGATTTTTCAGATTACATTAAGATTCACACATTCATATAAGAGTCTGGTAAGCCTGATGACCAAAAATAGATTCCCAACCAAATTTAACAATTAATTTTGTGTTTCTATGATAATAGCCTTCCAATCAAAGCATCATTGTAAAGGAATGAAATGCTCTATTCTGATATTTAAAGAATGCAGAACCATAAAAATGGCTGTAATGCAAGAAAGTGAGGATCATAGAAAGAAAGACTTACGATGCACAATTACTTTATCTGGAAGTTTTTTAACAAACTGTTCTGCAGCATATTTCCAATCATCTGCACTGAAAACATGCAATAGAATAGGTAAACATTCAGATGCATGGCGAGAACATCAACACGAATTCATGAAGTCGACTACATCTCAATTTTATGCAGAAAGTCATAATGAAATCAAGCTTCCAAAAAGCATTAACTTCTATTTGATGGATGTGATGTTAGAAGCTTTAATACCTTTTTTAAGCTAAAGAATATGAATCAGATAAGACAACCTTACTGCACAAATGAATGTACCATAAATGGGATATTGAGCAGTTCAAGAAAAGCACTCTGGGATGCTAGTAATTCCTTCGTTAGATTTGTCCTTTGAACATGGATTCCGGCCAATGGCAGAGCCAGGAATATTTGGAAGGGGGGCAAAATAAAACTAATCTAATAAAAATTGTTCATTTTCATTCAAGTAGAAGACTTTTTACAAGTGAGTTGTGCACAACGGGTCTTCATGTTTTGAAAACATTGTATTATTGTCTCATTGTCAATGTTGTAAAATATCCCATTTTCAATATATGTCACTAAATTATCATTCATCCATTGATCACCTATTCTATTGCACGATCGATTCTTCAAAATTCTCATTGCTGAAAATACTCTATCCACAGTGACTGTAACAACCGATAAAGTCAATGTCAATGTCAACAACAAATAAACTAATGGATAGATAATATATTTTCTCCTTTCAACCATCTTTTCAGCAAGTTCTGCAATTCCAACCAGTTGAGTAAAATCATCATTAGATCGCATGTCAATTATATTATCTATCCACGTGACGTTTGGAGGAGCATATGTTGCTATACGCTAGAGATATCAATGGTAATCAATAATCCGATAACCGTCAGTTTCGTTAACTTAATGAATAGCAAATGAATAGTTTTTTTTATAAATTAACGGATACAAATACGGATATATCCGATTTTTTAGCGGATACGACAACGAATATAACTCATTCCGAACCCATATCCGCTTGTTGCCGTTACATAATATAATACATATATATATTATCAATATTACCTCTTAGATTTAGATCTAAGGGTGGAGATCCAAAGGTTGCCCTAAAGAATGGCAGTGCCCTCATTCCCTCTTGGTCTCACTCGACACAAACCTTCCCCATCTCCATTCCCTTCCCACCCAGCGACCCTTCCCCATTCTCCGTTCCCTTCCACCCAACAGCAAGTGGCAGTAGGTAGGAAGGCGTCGTGGACTCCGCTCTGGCAAGAGGGGGCGACAGTAGCGGTTCCCATCAGTGGCGGCGGCAGCACGATGGTAGGGGGACGATGCGTGGCACAACACGGTGTTTGCGGCGGCGACAGTGGTAGAGGCAGGAAGGCGGTGTGGAGTGTGGACTTCGCTCCGACGAGAGGGGGCGGCACCACAGCAGGGGGCCACAACGGCAGTTCCCACCCAAAAAGAACAAGCGCGGCAACAGGGGGATGATGCGTCCTAAGTGCCTGAGTGGTGACCTCCTCCCTCCCTCTCTCTCTCTTTCTCTCTCTCTCTCCTCTCTCACGATGGCGGTGGCAGCGACGCCGTCCCTGCTCTCTCTCTCTCTCTCGATGGCGGTGACAGGCTGCAGCTACGCCGTCGCCCTCCTACTGTCATTCTCTCTCTCTCTCTCGCCCGCGCGCATGCGCGGTGGCGGTGGAGCGACGCCTTCACCCTCTCTCTCTCTCTCTCTCTCTCTCTCTCTCTCTCTCTCTCTCTCTCTCTATATATATATATATATATATATATATATATATATATATATATATCACAAGGCCGAGATTTATTGTTGATGAAGGGTTTCAATGTGGGTGGCTTAGAAGAAAGAAAACTATCGTAAGTCTAGGCACAACAATGTTACATTGGGAGGGGGGACCAGTAGGATAGAAGTTGTGTCATTTGTTTAACATATACTAAACAGTCTTTAGTGTGCTTTTGTTGTTCTATCTAGGGGAGGAAGAGCGGGGAATATGATCCTCGTTATAATTTCTGGACTTGCATCGCTTTCAACTAAATTGAAATTTGTTTGTTTACCATATGCATTGTTCTTTTAATTTAAATTTTATTCTAATTGAGTCAATTTCCATCTTAAATTTCAATCTTGTATATACTTTTATGACCGGAAACTATCTGCTAACCCTCCGTTAACCATATTTTCGAATACTAGAAATTGGTTTCGGATATACTATTTTATGAATACTTAGCGAACAGCAAATAGATACAGATCTTCCTTATCAAATACGGAAACAGATAGTCCACTATCTGCATCGTATCTGACATGTTGGCATCCCAAGTATACGCAGTTGTCGCTTGTGAGATCTGTGGGGGACATATGCTACTGCGGGTTATGTTGTGCGCTGTGGGATTTGGAGTAGAGATATGGTTGTGGCCTGAAGCGGCGTGGCTTGCGTTGGGTGTTGCTGCTGACCTAAAAATAACCTAACTCTCCGAGTCTTATTCTCTTAGAATTAAAGATATATTTTACAGTTGGACGAACACTGGGTGATGTCACCGAAAAGTAAAAATTTACAGGGGGGATAGGGGGCAAATTCAAATAATATAGGAAGCCAAAAGAAATTTGCGCAGGGCAAGGGGGGCAACCCCTTAGCTCCGCCATTGATTCCTACAATGGGGATCCTGATGAATTTACAAACCAAAGCCTTTCCAAGACAGAAGTAATAGAGAAACACATTACAATTGGCCTCTCCAACAAAAGATGGATGGCAACCCATTGGCTAGTATTGCCAGATTAGCCTACATAAATTGTCTCAAATCACTGTCTCATCCAATTAACCACCACCACCAACCCCCCCCCCCCCCCAGACAGCAAACTAACATTGATAGTTGTTTAGCGCCTGAAAGAGGTAATGGATTAGAAAAGGTTGGTATTGGGGCAACTCCGGTTTTTGGTATTTGGGCATTCCTACTCAAAAAATCCAATGATCACGAATCAACGGCAAATGTCATGCAAGGAAAATTGGAATCTACATTTATGGAATATCTAAAATCCTTGTGCTCATATTACTTTCCTTACAACACTTTCAAAAAACAAAAATATTACTTTACTTACAAAAAATGTCTTAAGGGTTTTCAGTCTTGAGATTGGACTGACATGGATGTGGCATTGTTAGCCGCCTCCCACTAAATCCAGTTGCATTGCTTGGAACCCATTGGCTGATGATTTTTCCCCTAGATGACTTTTCTTGGTATTACAAAAATTGATCAGCCCAGGTGACTGACAACAGCTATCAATTGCCAGCACCCACTCGTTAAAGTGGTTATCCATGGGTTATATATTATCAATATTACCTCTTAGATTTAGATCTAAGGGTAAAGATCCAAAGGTTGCCCTAAAGAATGGCAGTGCTCTCAATGCCCTCATTCCCTCTTGGTCTCACTCGACACAAGCCTTCCCCATTTCCATTCCCTTCCCACCCAGCGACCCTTCCCCATTCTCCGTTCCCTTCCACCCAGTGGCCAGTGACAGTAGGCAGGAAGGCGTCGTGGACTCTGCTCCAGCAAGAGGGGGAGGCACCGCGGAGGGGGGCGGCAGCGGCGGTTCCCATCAGTGGCGGCGGCGGCAACACCACGACAGGGGGATAATGCGTGAAACATCACAATGTTTGGCGGCGGCGACAACGGAGGCGGCAGGAAGGCGGTGTGGAGTGTGACTTCGCTTCAGCAAGAGGGGGCGGCACCATAGCAGGGGGCGACAACGGCGGTTCCCACCCAAAAAGGGGAAGCGCGACGGCAGGGGGACGATGCATCCAAAGTGCCTGAGTGGTGACCTCCTCTCTCTCTCTCTCTCTCTCTCTCTCTCTCTCTCTCTCTCTCTCTCTCTCGCTGTGGCCGTGACAGCGACACCGTCCCTGCTCTCTCTCTCTCTCTCGGTGGCGGTGACAGCGACGTCGTCGCCCTCCTACTGTCATTCTCCCTCTCTCTCTGTCTCTCGCATGCGCGGTGGCGGTGGAGCGATGTCGTCACCCTCTCTCTCTCTCTCTCTCTCTCTCTCTCTCTCTCTCTCTCTCTCTCTCTCTCTCTATATATATATATATATATATATATATATATATATATATATATATATATATATATATATATATATATATATATATCACAAGGCCGAGATTTATTGTTGATGAAGGGTTTCAATGTGGGTGGCTTAGAAGAAAGAAAACTATCGCAAGTCCAGGCACGCCCCATGCTGTGGTGCCGCCCCCTCTTGCTGAAGCGAAGTCACACACCACGCCGCCTTCCTGCCTCCGCTGCTGACACCGCCGCCAAACATCGTGTTGTTTCACGCATTGTCCCCTGTCGTCGTGCTGCCGCCCCCGCCACTGATGGGAACCGCCCCACTCCGCGGTGCCTCCCCCTCTTGCCGGAGCGGAGTCCATGACGCCTTCCTGCCTACTGCCACTGGCCACTGGGTGGAAGGGAACAGAGAATGGGGAAAGGTCGCTGGGTGGGAAGGGAATGGAGATGGGGAATGTTTGTGTCGAGTGAGACCAAGAGGGAATGAGGGCATTGAGGGCACTGCCATTCTTTAGGGCAACCTTTGGATCTCTACCCTTAGATCTAAATCTAAGAGGTAATATTTGATAATATATAACCCATGGATAACCACTTTAACGAGTGGGTGCTGGCAATTGATAGCTATTGTCAGTCACCTAGGTTGATCAATTTTTGTAATACCAAGAAAAGTCATGTAGGGGAAAAATCATCAGCCAATGGGTCCCAAGCAATGCAACTGGATTTAGTGGGAGGCGGCTGGCAATGCCACATCCATGTCAGTCCAATCTCAAGACTGAAAACCCTTAAGACATTTTTTGTAAGTAAAGTAATATTTTTATTTTTTGAAAGTGTTGTAAGGAAAGTAATATGGGCACAAGAATTTTAGATATTCCAGCAATGTAGATTCCAATTTTCCTTGCATGACATTTGCTGTTGATTCCTGATCATTGGATTTTTTTGAGTATGAATGCCCAAATACCAAAAATAGGAGTTGCCCCAATACCAACTTTTTCTAATCCATTACCTCTTTCAGGCGCTAAACAACTGTCAATGTTAGTTTGCTGTCTGGGGGGGGGGGGGGGGTTTGGTGGTGGTGGTTAATTGGATGAGACAGTGATTTGAGACAATTTCTGTAGACTAATCTGGCAATACTAGCCAATGGGTTGCCACCCATCTTTTGTTGGAGTGCCCAATTGTAATGTGTTTCTCTATTACTTCTGTCTTGGAAAGGCTTTGGTTTGTAAATTCATCAGGATCCCCATTGTAGGAATCAATGGCGGAGCCAAGGGGTTGCCCCCCTTGCCCTGCGCAAATTTCTTTTGGCCCCCTATATTGTTTGAATTTGCCCCCTATCCCCCCTGTAAATTTTTACTTTTCGGTGACATCACCCAGTGTCCGTCCAACTGTAAAATATATCTTTAATTCTAAGAGAATAAGACTCTCGGAGAGTTAGGTTATTTTTAGGTCAGCAGCAACACCCAACGCAAGCCACGCCGCTTCAGGCCACAACCATATCTCTACTCCAAATCCCACAGCGCACAACATAACCCGCAGTAGCATATGCCCCCCACAGATCTCATAAGCGACAACTGCGTATACTTGGGATGCCAACATGTCAGATACGATGCAGATAGTGGACTATCTGTTTCCGTATTTGATAAGGAAGATCTGTATCTATTTGCTGTTCGCTAAGTATTCATAAAATAGTATATCCGAAACCAATTTCTAGTATTCGAAAATATGGTTAACGGATGGTTAACAGATAGTTGCCGGTCATAAGAGTACATACAAGATTGAAATTTAAGATGCAAATTAACTCAATTAGAATAAATTTTAAATTGAAAAGAACAATGCATATGGTAAACAAACACATTTCAATTTAGTTGACGGCGAGGATCATATTCCTCGCTCTTCCTCCCCTAGATAGAATAACAAAAGCACACTAAAGACTGTTTAGTATATGTTAAACAAATGACACAGCTTCTATCATACTGGTCCCCCTCCCAATGTAACATTGTTGTGCCTGGACTTACGACAATTTTCGTTCTTCTAAGCCACCCACATTGAAACCCTTCATCAACAATAAATCTTGGCCTTGTGATATATATATATATATATATATATATATATATATATATATAGAGAGAGAGAGAGAGAGAGAGAGAGAGAGGGTGAAGGCGTCGCTCCACCGCCACCGCGCATGCGCGCGTGCGAGAGAGAGAGAGAGAATGACAGTAGAAAGGCTGTCACCGCCACCGAGAGAGAGAGAGAGAGAGAGAGAGCAGGGACGGCGTCGCAATCACCGCCACCACGCGCGCGAGAGAGAGAGAGAGAGAGAGGAGGTCACCACTCAGGCACTTAGGATGCATCGTCCCCCTACCGCTGCGCTTCCCCTTTTTGGGTGGGAATCGTCGTTGTCGCCCCCTGTTGTGGTGCCGCCCCCTCTTCCTGAAGCGAAGTCACACTCCACACCGCCTTCCTGCCTCCGCCGTTGTCGCCGCCGCCAAACATCGTGCTGTTTCACGCATTGTCGCCCTGTCGTCGTGTTGCCGCCGCCGCCACTGATGGGAACCGCCGCTGCCGCCCCACTCCGCGGTGCCTCCCCCTCTTGCCGGAGCGGAGTCCACGACGCCTTCCTGCCTACTGCCACTGGCCACTGGGTGGAAGGGAACGGAGAATGGGGAAGGGTCGCTGGGTGGGAAGGGAATGGAGATGGGGAAGGTTTGTGTCGAGTGAGACCAAGAGGGAATGAGGGTATTGAGGGCACTGCCATTCTTTAGGGCAACCTTTGGATCTCTGCCCTTAGATCTAAATCTAAGAGGTAATATTGATAATATATAACCCATGGATAACCACTTTAACGAGTGGGTGCTGGCAATTGATAGTTGTTGTCAGTCACCTAGGCTGATCAATTTTTGTAATGCCAAGAAAAGTCATGTAGGGGGAAAATCATCAGCCAATGGGTCCCAAGCAATGCAACTGGATTTAGTGGGAGGCGGCTGGCAATGCCACATCCATGTCAGTCTAATCTCAAGACTGAAAACCCTTAAGACATTTTTTGTAAGTAATATTTTTGTTTTTTGAAAGTGTTGCAAGGAAAGTAATATGAGCACAAGAATTTTAGATATTCCAACAATGTAGATTCCTATTTTCCTTGCATGACATTTGTTGTTCATTCATGATCATTGGATTTTTTTGAGTAGGAATGCGCAAATATCAAAAACAGGAGTTGCCCCAATACCAACCTTTTCTAATCCACTACCTCTTTCAGGCGCTAAACAACCGTCAATGTTAGATTGCTGTCTAGGGGGGGGGGGGTGGTGGTGGTTAATTGGATGAGACAGTGATTTGAGACAATTTCTGTAGGCTAATCTGGCAATACTAGTCAATGGGTTGCCATCCATCTTTTGTTGGAGTGCCCAATTGTAATGTGTTTCTCTATTACTTCTGTCTTGGAAAGACTTTGGTTTGTAAATTCATCAGGATCCCCACTGTAGGAATCAATGGCGGAGCCAGGGGGTTGCCCCCCTTGCCCTGCGCAAATTTCTTTTGACCCCCTATATTGTTTAAATTTGCCCGCTATCCCCCCCCCCCGCAAATTTTTACTTTTCGTTAACATCACCCAGTGTCCGTCCAACTGTAAAATATATCTTTAATTCTAAGAGAATAAGACTCTCGGAGAGTTAGGTTTTTTTAGGTCAGCAGCAACACCTAACGCAAGCCACGCCGCTTCAGGCCACAGCCATATCTCTACTCCAAATCCCACATCGCACAACATAACCCGCAGTAGCATATGTCCCCCACAGATCTCACAAGCGACAACTGCGTATACTAGAGATGCCAACTGGTCAGATACGATGCAGATAGTGGACTATCTGTTTCCGTATTCGATAAGGAAGATCTGTATCCATTTGTTGTTCGCTTAGTATTCAGAAAATAGTGTATCCGAAACCAATTTCTAGTATTTGAAAAATATGATTAACGGACGGTTAGCAGATAGTTGCCGGTCATAAGAGTACATACAAGACTGAAATTTAAGATGGAAATTAACTCGATTAGAATAAAATTTAAATTGAAAAGAACAATGCATATGATAAACAAACAATTTTCAATTTAGTTGAAGGCGATGCAAGTCCAGAAATTATAACGAGGATCATATTCCCCGCTCTTCCTCCCCTAGATAGAACAACAAAAGCACACTAAAGACTGTTTAGTATATGTTAAACAAATGACACAACTTCTATCCTACTGTTCCCCCTCCCAATGTAATATTGTTGTGCCTGGACTTACAATAGTTTCCTTTCTTCTAAGTCACCCACATTGAAACCCTTCATCAACAATATATCTCGGCCTTGTGATATATATATATATATATATACATGGCCGGTTGCAAGCCCGGATGAGAAAGGAGGAGGGTTTGCGTTAGGTTGACAGCCAGCAGTAAAAATTTGTCACATCTTTAATATATTTTGTGCTAATACTAGGGCGTCCCCCGGAAGCGACGCATTACATCGAAACCCGGATGGAATGATAAGTGAGCAAGGGCTAGTTAGGGCGTTCCCCGTAAGCGACGCGCCGCAATGGCGCTCCATTGCGGTGTCAAATAGGCAAGGGTTCCCGCGTGGGATTGGACGTTCAAGGGTAAAGAAGCTAGTCCAAAAATATAGAATCCGTCTAGCTACTTGGAATATAGGAACTTTAACGGGTAAGGGTTTAGAATTGGTTAAGATAATGAAGGACAGGAGGGTTAACATAGCTTGCCTATAAGAAACTAGGTGGAAAAGACGTAAAGCTAAAGATATTGATGGATATAAAATTTGGTATACAGGTAATAATAACTCTAGAAATGGTATTGCTATAATAATAGATAAAAACTTAAAAGATAGAGTTGTAGAAGTTAATAGATTAGGGGATAGATTGATGTTAATTAAACTTATCTTAGGTGAGGATATTTTGAATATAATTAGTGCATATGCACCTCAAGTAGGATTGGAAGAGAGCATTAAAAAGTAATTTTGGGAGACTATTGATAGTTTGATTCAAAATATCCCTAGTGAAGAGAGAATCTTTATGGGAGGGGATCTTAATGGTCATCTGGGTAAAGATAATAGAGGTTATGAGAGGATTCATGGAGGGCTTGGTTTTGGCAATAGAAATGATATGGGTTATACTATTCTTGATTTTGCTATGGCCTATGATCTAGTAATTACTAATACCTTCTTTAAGAAGAGGGACGAACACTTAATAATTTACAAGAGTGGAACACATATAAGTCAAATTGACTATTTTCTTATTAGGAAGGTCGATAGAGTTTTATGTAAAGATTGCAAAGTTATTCCTGCTGAGAGTCTAGCCCCTCAACATAGGTTGTTAGTAATGGATGTCTTTATCCCTAAATTCAAAAGAAAGATCATTATAAATAATTATTCTAAGATTAAACGGTGGAATTTAAAAAGTAAAAGTTTAGAAACATTTAAAAATCATCTATTAAAGGAAAATATTTGGCATTTAGAACAAGAAACTAATGTAATGTGAAATAATGTTACAAATTATATTACGAGTGTAGCAAAACAACTCTTAGGTGAATCTAAAGATAAAAAGAATTTAGAAAAAGCGACTTGGTGGTGGAGTGAGAAAATCCAAAATACCATTAGAGTAAAAAAGGAGTGCTTTAAAGTTTGACAAACTAACAAAAATAATCAAACCCTAGAAGCTTATAAAATTACTAAAAAGAGGGCTAAGAAAATAGTTAGTGAAGCTAAATCAAAGGCATTTGAAGATTTATATAATAAATTAGGAACCCGAGAGGGTGAAAAGGACATATTTAAACTTGTTAAATTAAGAGAAAGGAAAACTAGAGATTTAGATCATGTTCTTTGCGTTAAAGGTGAAGATCAAAGGGTTTTAACTAAGGATCTGGAGATTAAAGAGAGATGACATAGTTATTTTCAGAAGTTACTTAATGGAGATTGCGTTAAGGATTTTTCTTCAGACGTATCCAAGAGTCCACAATATTTGATAAATATCAATATTTCAGGCGTATTAAGATGTTGGAAGTGGAGGATGCTTTAAGGAAAATGAAAGTGGACAAGGCCTTAGGACCAGATGACATACCTATTGAAGTATGGAAAGGCCTAGGAGACATCGGTATTCAGTGGCTAACTAAACTTTTTAATAAAATTTTAAAGGAACAGAGAATGCCAGAAGTTTGGAGGAAAAGTGTTGTAGTTCCTTTCTATAAAAACAAAGGAGATATTCAAAGCAATAATTATCGTGGAATTAAGCTTATGAGTCATACTATGAAACTTTAGGAAAGAGTAATCGAAAAACGCCTCCGATATATGACTACTGTATCGGAAAATCAGTTTGATTTTATGTCGAATAGATCTACTACAGAAGCTATTTTCTTACTACGGCAGCTAATGGAGAAGTATAGAGAGATGAGAAAAGATTTGTATATGATTTTTCTTGATTTAGAGAAGGCGTATGATCGAGTACCGAGAGAATTGATTTGATGGACATTAAGAAAGAAAGGAATCTCTCACGATATGTTGATTTGATTAAGGATATGTATGACGGTGCTATTACTAGTGTTCAAACTATTGCTGGAGAGACCGGTGAATTTCCAGTTTCTATAGGTTTGCATCAAGGTTCTGTACTAAGTCCGTATCTCTTTGCATTAGTTATGGATGAAGTAACAAAACAATTGCAAGAGGATATCCCTTGGTGTATGTTATTTGTAGATGATATTGTCTTAATTAATGAGAGTATTGTTGCTTTAAATGCATGGGGATATCCCTTGGTGTATGTTATTTGCAGATGATATTGTCTTAATTGATGAGAGTATTGATGCTTTAAATGCTAAGTTAGAGCGTTGGAGACTTGCTTTGGAGTCTAAAGGTTTTAAAATTAGTAGGAGTAAGTCAGAGTTTATGCATTGTAATTTTAGTAATGGAAGAGTGGTACAGGAAGACATGGTTCTAGTTGATGGGCATAACATTCCGAAGAGTAGTAACTTTCGATACTTAGGGTCTATCATACAAGAGAATGGGGAGATTTATGACGACGTTACACATAGGATTAAGACAGGCTAGTTAAGATGGAGAAGCGCATCAGGAGTTCTCTGTGATCGTCGTATGTCTGTGAAACTCAAAGAGAGGCTTTATAGAACGGCTGTGAGACCTGTTTTGTTATATGGTACCGAGTGTTGGGCAGTACGAAAGGAACACATTCACAAAATGTGTGTAGTAGAGATGAGGATGTTGAGATGGATGTGTGGCAAGACTAAGAAAGACAAAATTAGGAATGAGCGGATCCGTAAGGACTTAGGGATAGCCCCAATTGATAGTAAAATGAGAGAAAATAGACTCAGGTGGTTTGGTCATGTGTTTCGTCGCCCTAACTCAGCGCCGGTTAGAAGATGTGATCGAATCTTAGTGGATGCTAGTAAAAGAGCTCGGGGAAGGCCTAAAATGAGATGGTGCAATGTTATTAGGAAAGACATTAGTTTCTTGGGTTTAAATATGAATATAGCACTTGATAGAAATATTTGACGGAGCATGATTCATGTAGCCGACCCCAAATAATTGGGATAAGGCTCTGATGATGATGATATACATATATATATATATATATAGAGAGAGAGAGAGAGAGAGGGTGACGGCGTCGCTCCACTGCCACCGCGCATGAGCGCGGGTGCGCGGACGAGAGAGAGAGAGGAGGTCACCACTCAGGCACTTAGGATGCATCGTCCCCCTGCCGCCGCACTTCCCCTTTTTGGGTGGGAACCGCCGTTGTCACCCCCTGCTGTGGTGTCGCCCCCTCTTGCTGAAGCAAAGTCACACTCCACACCGCCTTCCTGCCGCTATCGCCGCCGCCAAACATCGTGTTGTTTCACACATTGTCCCCCTGTCGTCGTGCTGCCGCCGCCGCCACTGATGGGAACCGTCGCTGCCGCCCCCCTCCGCGGTGCCTCCCCCTCTTACCGGAGCGGAGTCCACGACGCCTTCCTGCCTACTGCCACTGGCCACTGGGTGGAAGGGAACGGAGAATGGGGAAGGGTCACTGGGTGGGAATGGAATGGAGATGGGGAAGGTTTGTGTCGAGTGAGACCAAGAGGGAATGAGGGCATTGAGAGCACTGCCATTCTTTAGGGCAACCTTTGGATCTCTACCCTTAGATCTAAATCTAAGAGGTAATATTGATAATATATAACCCAAGGATAACCACTTTGACAAGTGGGTGCTGGCAATTGATAGCTGTTGTCAGTCACCTGGGCTGATCAATTTTTGTAAGACCAAGAAAAGTCATCTAGGGGAAAATCATCAGCCAATGGGTCCCAAGCAATACAACTGGATTTAGTGGGAGGCGGCTGGCAATGCCACATCCATGTCAGTCTAATCTCAAGATTGAAAACCCTTAAGACATTTTTTGTAAGTAAAATAATATTTTTGTTTTTTGAAAGTGTTGTAAGGAAAGTAATATGGGAACAAAAATTTTAGATATTCCAGAAATGTAGATTCCAATTTTCCTTGCATGACATTTGTGGTTGATCCGTGATCATTAGATTTTTTGAGTAGGAATGCCCAAATACCAAAAATAAGAGTTGCCCCAATACCAACCTTTTCTAATCCATTACCTCTTTCAGGAGCTAAACAACTGTCAATGTTAGTTTGTTGTCTGGGGGGGGGGGGGGGGGGTGGTGGTGGTTAATTGGATGAGACAGTGATTTGAGACAATTTCTGTAGGCTAATCTGGCAATACTAGCCAATGGGTTGCCATCTATCTTTTGTTGGAGAGGCCAATTGTAATGTGTTTCTCTATTACTTCTATCTTGGAAAGGCTTTTGTTTGTAAATTCATCAGGATCCCCATTGTAGGAATCAATGGCGGAGCCAAGGGGTTGCCCCCCCTTGCCCTGCGCAAATTTCTTTTGACCCCCTATATTGTTTGAATTTGCCCCCTATCTCCCTCGTAAATTTTTACTTTTCGTTGACATCACCCAGTGTCCGTCCAACTGTAAAATATATCTTTAATTCTAAGAGAATAAGACTCTCGGAGAGTTAGGTTTTTTTTAGGTCAGCAGCAACACCCAACGCAAGCCACGCCGCTTCAGGCCACAACAATATCTCTACTCCAAGTCCCACAGCGCACAACATAACCCGCAGTAGCATATGTCCCCCACAGATCTCACAAGCGACAACTGCGTATACTAGGGATGCCAACTGGTCAGATACGATGTAGATAGTGGACTATCTGTTTCCGTATTCGATAAGGAAGATCTGTATCCATTTGCTGTTCGCTAAGTATTCGAAAAATAGTGTATCCGAAACCAATTTCTAGTATTCGAAAAATATGGTTAACGGACGGTTAACAGATAGTTGGCGGTCATAAGAGTACATACAAGACTAAAATTTAAGATGGAAATTAACTCAACTAGAATAAAATTTAAACTGAAAAGAACTATGCATATGATAAACAAACATATTTCAATTTAATTGAAGGCGATGCAAGTCCAGAAATTATAACGAGGATCATATTCCCCGCTCTTCCTCCCCTAGATAGAACAACAAAAGCACACTAAAGACTGTTTAGTATATGTTAAACAAATGACAGCTTCTATCCTACTGGTCCCCATCCCAATGTATAGGGGGACGATGCATCCTAAGTGCCTGAGTGGTGACCTTCTCTCTCTCTCTCTCTCTCGCACGCGCGGTGGCGGTGACTGTGACTGCGACGTCGTCCCTGCTCTCTCTCTCTCTCGGTGGCGGTGACAGCGACGCCGTCGCCCTCCTGCTGTCATTCTCTCTCTCTCGCACGCGTGCATGCGCGGTGGCGGTGGAGCGACGCCTTCACCCTCTCTCTCTCTCTCTCTCTCTCTCTCTCTCTCTCTCTCTCTCTCTCTCTATATATATATATATATATATATCACAAGGCCGAGATTTATTGTTGATGAAGGGTTTCAATGTGGGTGGCTTAGAAGAAAGAAAACTATCGTAAGTCCAGGCACAACAATGTTACATTGGGAGGGGGACCAGTAGGATAGAAGCTGTGTCATTTGTTTAACATATACTAAACAGTCTTTAGTGTGCTTTTGTTGTTCTATCTAGGGGAGGAAGAGCGGAGAATATGATCCTCGCCGTCAACTAAATTGAAATGGGTTTGTTTACCATATGCATTGTTCTTTTCAATTTAAATTTTATTCTAATTGAGTTAATTTGCATCTTAAATTTCAGTCTTGTATATACTCTTATGACCGGCAACTATTCGCTAACCATCCGTTAACTATATTTTTTCGAATACTAGAAAACAGTTTCGGATACACTATTTTTCGAATACTTAGCGAACAGCAAATGGATACAAATCTTCCTTATCGAATATAGAAACAGATAGTCCACTATCCGTATCGTATTCGATCCGTTGGCATCCCTAGTATACGCAGCTGTCGCTTGTGAGATCTGTGGGGGACATATGCTAATGCGGGTTGTGTTGTGCGCTGTGGGATTTGGAGTAGAGATATGGTTGTGGCCTGAAGCAGTGTGGCTTGCATTGGGTGTTGCTACTGACCTTAAAAAAAAACTAACTCTCCGAGAGTCTTATTCTCTTAGAATTAAAGATATATTTTACAGTTGGACGGACACTGGGTGATGTTAACGAAAAGTAAAAATTTGCGGGGGGGAATAGGGGGCAAATTCAAACAATATAGGGGGTCAAAAGAAATTTGCGCAGGGCAAGGGGGGCAACCCCCTGGCTCCGCCATTGATTCCTACAGTGGGGATCCTGATGAATTTACAAACCAAAGCCTTTCCAAGACAGAAGTAATAGAGAAACACATTACAATTGGCCTCTCCAACAAAAGATGGATGGCAACCCATTGGCTAGTATTGCCAGATTAGCCTATAAAAATTGTCTCAAATCACTATCTCATCCAATTAACCACCACCACCAAACCCCCCCCCAGACAGCAAACTAACATTGACAGTTGTTTAGCGCCTGAAAGAGGTAATGGATTAGAAAAGGTTGGTATTGGGGCAACTCCTGTTTTTGGTATTTGGGCATTCCTACTCAAAAAAATCCAATGATCACGAATCAACAGCAAATGCCATGCAACGAAAATTGGAATCTACATTGCTGGAATATCTAAAATTCTTGTGCCCATATTACTTTCCTTACAACACTTTCAAAAAACAAAAATATTACTTACAAAAAATGTCTTAAGGGTTTTCAGTCTTGACATTGGACTGACATGGATGTGGCATTGCCATCCGCCTCCCACTAAATCCAGTTGCATTGTTTGGGACCCATTGGCTGATGATTTTTCCCCTAGATGACTTTTCTTGGTATTACAAAAATTGATCAGCCCAGGTAACTGACAACAGCTATCAATTGCCAGCACCCACTCGTTAAAGTGGTTATCCATTGGTTATAGACTATCGTCCTAAAGCGTCACATGAAGAAGCAGGAGAAACCAGGTACGAACATTCCATGCACCTATCCAAAGCTTACATAAAGGTCAGTGTGCAACTGTGCATTAGTTTCCACTAGGACTCAGTAGTGAACTACTCCACTCCACCATTCTCCCATGTGGCCATGCCAAAGAAAATCTCTGGCCCAGCTCAACAAACTCCTTTTTACATGATCAGCTTTTTTCCAACTAAGAAGTTTCACGGTGCATACATCACCTTAAGAATAGGCCTTCATGACAACATGACTGTCTTCTTTACGTACACAATTAGCCACATGCTGCTCACCAGTCTAAAAGATCCGGGAAGGCTCTGTACAACTACATGCTTTACATCCTTAACTATTCTCAAGCATTTTTGCATCTGAACTTTGGAGATCAGTTGACTTCATTGCAACATATCTACACATCCAAATTGTCCTTCACAATCACCCCATGCTGTGGACTGCTAAAATCGTTTAAAGTTCCCTTTTGTCTGACTCAAAATAGGGATTCAACACTTTCTGTTGTTTAGTTTTACATCAAAGGACCACACACGTGACCTCAACAGTCCACATCTTTCTGGTTTGGGTGCAACGCATAAATGAGTTGAGATTTGTGGTAAACTCAATTTTTAGTTTGGATGGTTAAAAACAGATTTGCCATAAATTCATTTGAGTTTTTCATAAACTCAAAATTTCCCCATAAAGGTGTTTTTCATAAACCTACTCTGAGTTGGTTTTTGCTGGAGATTACTCCCATATCCAATGTTTATCATAAATTCAACTACGTTTATGTATAACAGCCAAATATGAGTTAATTAGAAAAAAGCGTTTAAAAGAAACTGATAGACAACTTTATGATAAATGTGTTTGCAACAAACCAAATCACATTCACGTAAGTTGCATCCAAACAGGTCCTAAAGGATAAATTTTCCTTCATCAGACAAAACTAGAAGCTAAACTTCAACGGCAAGGAACCCCAGAGGTAGATCATAGAACAGAACACCAACTAGCCCATGAACAAGAGGTTTTTAACAAAGCAGTGTTTTGAATACCTGCCAATTATGCCATTAACCATTATAACGAGGTGCTCGGGGAACCTCTCCGGCTGCGCAACGGCTCCCGCGCACGCATCCCACACGTCCACTCCACCCGTCACGGACTCCATCTGCAGCTTCTTCGGCGGACCCCTGAAGCACCCCATCATCCGCACCAAGCCCGCCCCGCCCCCGCCGCCCTCCGAGAGCCGCCCCCGACCCGGCCTCGACCTCAAAGACCCCAACTTGACGCAGCCCATTACCCTCCAACCGCGAATCCGGCATTGGCCGGCGACGGCGGCCCCCGAGTACAGCGGACACAGCAGCGCGTCCGCGGTGATCATGCGTGAATTCACAGGGGAAGTGGAATCGGATTCGTCTAGGGCAACTCCACTGACAGAGAAGAGCTGCAGAACAAAATCCAGTCCTCTGCGGGAATGGAATCGAATATTACTGGAAAACTAGCTCTACACAGAAGATGCAGAACAAATCCACTTCTATGACCCGGAAAAAGTAGCTCTCCAGAGGAGATACCAAAAGGAAGCGAGGTCGGAGAGGTTCCTAACTCTCTCCCTCTCTCTCTCTCCCTCTCTCTCTCTCTGCGCGACCTCCCTTGTGGGGTTTGAGCACAGGTACCCCGCGGTAGAAAGGCGACCAGAAGACCGAGCAAGCGATTGTCGAATCTCTGACTTTTCCGGTCCCGCGACGAAACGGCGGCCCGAAAGTGGGGCCTCGTTCTTGCCCATTACACAAGTGGGGTCGTTTTTGCCCAATTCTTTAACCATCTCACCTGCACCTTCGGTGCCCGACACGAAGCTGCATCACCCTCCATGGCCCCGCGCGGGAGTGGGGAGAGCCGTCAGCCGTGTGGCAGGCGTGCGGTGGAAAAATATAAAAATTGCCGCGCTGCTCCGGAAATCGAGGCCATACCTGTTCGCTTGCCGTGTGAAAGAGTAGAGATGGTGAGGTACTGTAGACCTTCCGCCTTCGCCGCGGGGGTTGTCACGTGGCGGTACGCAACGCCGCGGGGACGCGGGCGGTGGCCGGTGGGCCGTCCGTTTCGGCATAGTGACGGTACGAGATTGCCCCCTCCAAAAGGTTACTCACCTTCAGAGTTTTAAAAGAGAGTCTTGATTGTACTCATTAAGAGAGAGAAAAATATTAGAGAAATAACGACGATGTAATTTCATCCCCATATTTGAGATGTGTGATCGCCGCCCTCTCCCCCTAAAAAAGATAGACGAGAAGATTTTTGAAATGGCTCGTCAAATTGGTTGGATCTTATTAACCTAGAGTTTTTTTTTTGGATGATGGAGAATCTAATATGGTGATATTCTAGTCTACATAAATCTGGCAATTTCCTGCCGATTAAACGAGTGCAAACTCAGCCACGTGCATGTGAACCACGCTGTTGAAGACGGTGACTCGGCCACGTGCATGGCAGGTGGAGACCGGAGATGAAGGGGAGACTGACCGCGGGTAAGGGTGTTCATAATTTGATTCAAATTAAATCAAATCGAATCGAACCTTGATTGGATTCAGTTCGGTTCGATTTGAATTTAAATTCGGTGGGATCTAATTTCATAATGCGTTAAATCGAACTAAATCGAATAAATTAAATTTATTATTTATATTTATTAATATTATGTCATAAATATATTAAAATATTTAAAACATAATTATATAGATGTATAAATATATAAAATATATTTATTTTTATTTTTATATTTTTATATATAAAATTCATATATATTATAATAAGATATAAAAATTTTAATTTAAATCAAATTAAACTGAATTAAATAAATTTTGTTCAATTTGATTCGATTCAATTTGAGATTTAATTCAGTTTGAAAAAAAAGGGAACTATGAACACTCCTACCCGCGGGGGATGGCCGCGTATGGAGAGGCAAGGACTCACCTCGTCACCTCACCGACCTCTTTAACCGTCCTGACCAAGATGTTGACGGCGTGCGTTTCCCACGTTTTCCTCGTTGGCTAGGAAGTCTCAGGAGAAATGAAAACCTGCCTCGGAGGTTAACACACCCGGATCCCCCCTTTCCTTCCCCCCACCGACCTGGGGGGAGGAAATGACGATATTGGGAATTTGGAATAGATATTACAACGGCAGTACCAAAGTGGATGAGATTTGGATCCGAGCTTGAGATGTACTTTGAATTTAGCTAGATTGTGAATGTGCTTTGCATCGTATGTCTTATCACTTTAATAGATGCAACTAAAATTTCACAGTAATCTTATTTTAACTATTACGATAGAAAATATACTAAATCTAAACACGTTTATTATGCTTTGCATCCAAACAGACATTAATTAAAAAGGTCAAATCGAACCGTCCTGAATCATGTCAACACGGAATTGGCATATCGACACGGGCACAATCTGGTGCAGACTTGTATGGTTCGTCGGCGGCTTCGTGGAGACGGCAACGGCAGCAACCGACGGGGAGGTAAGTCGGAGGGTGCCGTCCTAGGGCTTGATGGGTGTGCTTGTATCCACTCCCCTTCCTTGGGTGTTCTCCCCGGCGCCCGCAACGATACTATCTATGCGGCCTACTGCAACTGCGACTGCGACCTCCCGGCACCGGGCTTTCATTACAGCAAAAAAAAAATGCATTCATAACAACAAACCATTTATCCCACTCCCTGACAAAGCATTGAAAGCAAAATCTCCAAGATTGAAGAGACCGTGTGCCACTGTGCCTGGAGCATACACCGGAGAACGAAGATGTTGGTAGAAGGAGGAGATAAAGAATTATTTCTTTTTTCTGTTGAATAATCTACAGGAATATGTGGAAAAAGATTCTTATTTTAGATAGCGATGTATTGTTGATCTAGAACGTCCTTTTACATATACGAATAAATAGAAGGTTATGAGCATATATGTCATTCCTCGTACACATGCAAAAAAATTGCTTTTCTTTTCGTTTACCTGGGCTCATGGCATGCTCAGCCTGGATACAGGAAGTCTCAAGAGAAGGCCCTATGTCCCGACAGCAAAGGGGACCAAGTCCTTGCACGACCGCCACAGTGAGATCCCTTTCTGAACAATTCCACATTTCGAGGACAACTCTTCCCGATTGTGATTGGTATAATACATTCTGCACTTTTCGCAGTTTCAACATATATCGTGAGTCCACAAAAAGGAGATAAATCAAATCCCTGTCAGCTACCATATCGAGACTTCCCCGCAGTACCAACGACATACCCTGCTCCAAATCCAAATCCAAATCCATATATACAGCATGCTACGACAGCACCCGGTCTTATTCTGTTCACATCACAGCATATTTGGTGCATCGATCAGTCACTCAAATTCTTGAATCCACCTGGATTTTCTCCTTCATACCATTCAAATAACAGAAATAAACAGCATCCGTGAACCAACGGTAATGGAAAACCGAACATACAAGCATAGAAACCATGTCCTCTTCAAAGGTCAGTTACGAAGGAAGAATTTGCATCGTCGGATACTGCATTGGTTTTGTTTCTTTGGGGTTCTTACGGATGCAAAGCTAGAAAAGAGACACATGTCATGGGTAATCAAGTAAAATTTGCAACAAGTGTCATTTGAAAACGAAATGGATATGCTATGCAATAATTTACATGACGCTTTGGCAAACCTTCTACAATGACAATATTAAAGTCAAAAATTACCCAGGCAATTAAATAATAGAATTATTGCAAAGCCTCCTTCATAAGGGATCGATAAGAAACTTGTTGCTCGTAAAGTGATCTGAAAACTTGGTATTTGGCATCATGGTACTTCTTCATTCTTTCATCTTTTGATGGGTGAACAACCTGCAAAAGTGAAATTATTGACTGACCATTAAGCAGCTTACAAGATAGTATCTACACATCGACAAGCATGGCTAAGAGGAAAGATGGTTGGGAACTTAGTGAGTCAGGATAAAAACAAAATGCTACCACTTCAATGGGAGTTCACGTATAAGGCACCATGTGGGATTGATCATCGCGAGTGATCATGTGTCAATAATTTCCTAATTATTGGCTTCAAAAAATAAAAGCTAATTTCTGCAAAAGATATCTATTTCAGCACTTGGTTAAAATACAATGTAAAAGCCTTAGTTGAAAGGAGAAGATGACTGAACTTTTCTAGAAAGCCAACAACATGGATGAGCCTGAGATTGAATTCCAAGTATCTAACCACAATACAACCATGAAGTTTCTACAGGTTAAAAGATCAAACTTGCAACAGCCAGCGCACATAAAACACACTTAATAGCAGGACTCTTGCATGTGAGACAATAAATATGTACACAATACATGCCTGACCAGCTGCATTCAGTGCTTTCATTGCGTCATGTAGGCTCGCATACTTTTTGGCAGCAACAGCACCTAGAATGGCGGCACCCAATAGTACAGATTCATTTTCTCTTGGAAGAATGATAGAGCAACCTGTAACAAATGGGTTAGTATCCTTCGTTTATGCAAGACAGATTTAGACGTGACTACATTCACACACACACACACTCAGAGAGAGAGAGAGAGAGAGAGAGAGAGACTTGCCAACAATATTTGCATGTTCCTGAATGTATAGTTTGTTCTTGGCAAGTCCACCACATGCAAGGAGCGTGTCTATCTGAAAGTTGTGAATTCACATTCAAAAAGTTACATCGCTCCTTTGATTTTGGAATCAATTTTCTTTACACATAAAGAATAGACAATGGAAGAATGTATAATCTTATGTAGAATGGGTCATGTGCCAAAATGTACTCCATGTGTACAATCACTCCAAAGCAGCTTCATGTACTAAGGTAATAATGTCATTCAAACTTAGGTAAGCAAATATTCATCACTTATTGTTGGCATTGAACATAAAGAATGGATCTGATGTACAATACTATGTTCGTGGTTTCCTGGAAAAAGGATAAATAAGACAGATGGATACTCTCTCATGCAAAAGGATCTCAGATGTATATACCGAGATTAATTACCTTGTGCCCATGGGAGTTACAATGCTCCACGATATGGCGTGTGCCATATGCAATGCCCTGTATAGTGGCAAGATAAAGAAGAGCCAATTGTTTCTCGCTTGTGTCGAGCATCAAGCCACACACCATTCCTTTTGCTTTTGGGTCTGCAATAGGTGATCTAATCCATCGGAGAGCAACAGCATGTTCACATGTCCTTTTCAAGAATAAACAGCAATCTAAATATACACAAGTGCATACATGTATACATGCTACATGGATGTATGCATGTATGTATGTATGCATTTTATATTCTTAAATCAAAATAAAAAATAAAATAAACAAACTTTGGGGAAATTAGGTGGACTTCATTACTGAGAAAAAGTAATGTTCTCAATAAGCATTTTAAGGATATTGCATGACAATTCTCTGACAGCTCACCCCATTCGCAAAGAATTCACATGGTAGCAGCAAGACTTGACTTTTCTCTAATCTCTTTGTTCTGGGAAGTACCCACTTATATTTCAATAAAAATAAAACAAACAAACTTTGGGGGAAATTAGGTGAACTTCATTACTGAGAAGTAATGTCCTCGGTAAGCATTTTAAGGATATTGCATGACAATTCTCTGACATTTCACCCTATTCGCAAAAAAATCACATGGTAGCAGCAAGACTTGACTTTTCTCTAATCTCTTTGTTCTGAAAATTACCCACTTATATTTTCAAGTAATGGCATGCTCCACCATTTCCTGTAAGGATGTAAGACATACAGCAAGGAATCTCCTCCTGTGATTGAACTTATAAGCAATTAACCTATGAGTTCACATGGAGAAATGCATGTTTCAATATGAGAGAGAATTTCCAATCACTTTTCCCTAACATCTACCCTAGAGAAAATAACATAGACATACATGTTATATTGAACCAGTTTTTCTCCTCCATTTAAATCTTTTTCCAAAGTCTACGTGAACCATTTGAGGGTCAAACTTTTAGGTAATCTTGGCATGGCAGTTGGAACCAACATGCAGAGGACATCAGGCAGGAGATGGATGAGAAACTTGGCAACTCCTTGGATACGTTTTTTGGATACAGATTGCCTGTGTTTCTTACGCTGTTGATATTGATCTTCCAAACCTTACTTGATCAACTAAGGGCACCCGGTTGAATAGTCATAGTTGATTCAATCCAAATAATGCCCAAACTGTCTTGTTTCCAATGCTAATTCTTCAAAATGTCAAATCTAAAAGTATAATAAACAACAGAACTTTGTTTATTTCTGCTCTTTTTATATGCTTCAATTAGCATTTAGTTATTACCTTATGATTCTAGTTCTTCCTAATCGAGCACTCAGTTGACTTTGGAGTCAGCTTAATTGCTGAAACTTGGGATAAACTATGACCCCCTTGAGGACACCACTCTTGCATTTTAGCATGCCTTATGTTAGGGTAGACATGATGAGTTTACTTAAGAACCCAGGGAGTTTGTTTCTTGAAGTCCGTATTAAGGTGGCCAATGTCCAATCGATTTGTCTGCCCAACAAGTGATATGACGGCAACCAATTGCAAATAGTTGTAATACTAATATGAGCAAAACCTTCAGATTTGCATCATCAGGTTCCCTTACAATACCATAATCCAATGTCTCTCTCTCACTTTGATTCAGGTGTATTTAATGCACCTTTGGACCTTCCAACACCTCATAGGCCAAATGTTCTTCCCCCCTCATCCACATTTATGTCTTCCCCACAAAATAAAAAAATAATATGGATGACTCAGGACCCCATCAACTGTGATCAGGGGTCTCCACAATGATCATTCCTTGCAATGGCTCTAATGGAAAGTCCCTCTTTTAATTTTTGATGAAAATCTTTATGTGAAATTAATGGAGTCCAAAATGTTTCTGTTTAAAGGAGAAATTATTTTGTTCACATTAGTGAAGACCATCACTAGGGACAGCAACGGGAATAAAATAGAAGAGCAGGTTTCTAATTGTACTGTATAGGGTGGCAACTGAACATCGCACCTGTTCCCATGGAAGTCTGGGAGAACATGTATGTCTTCCGTCATTGCAGAAACAGAAGGAGCATTTAGCTCTTGTGCCATCGATTCTAAGATCTCATTCAATAACTCGTAAATAGAAGTACCTACTCAAATGTAAAAATTAGGTTCCAAAAAGGATGTTTTAAATTCCAACTCGACAAGTTATTACCATAACCATTGAGAAGGATTATTAACCTCAAAAGCAATGATGTCTATCAATATATCACAGCTTACTTTGGGAGGCAGCACGATTTGCAAGAAGAGGAGCAGCAACATGATTCTCAACTATATGATCCAAGAGGGCACCGGTGGCACTTTGACCACCTTCTGTGAGCCAGTATTCAGGTACCATTGCTGAATGGCAAAAGCAGTACAAAGATTAGTAAGACACAGTTGAAGTATTTGCAAAAGGGATCCAAAAAGTAAAGCAACTGTTGAAACCTGACCAACAAAATAGTTGTAATACCTGACCAGAAAGGTCCCCAGACACCTGGTATGAACATTTTATTCTGCGACACAGCCATATGGCAGGTAGATGTTCCACAAACTAATACCATGCGTTGACATATTGCTTTTTTATCATCAGCTGAAACATGAAGGCCTTACCTAATTACATAAAGTGTTTTGCATCACTCACCCTGTCTATTTAAAATAAATAATCGGTTGAAGACAACGCCATGATGCAACACAAACCATTAGCTTCAGCTTCTGGTGCAGGTGTACTTTCCATAACCCCAACTCCACCAGCATGAGCATCAATTAATGAAGTTCCAACAGGAGTCCCTTCTAGCAAACCAAGCTCCTGGAAATTTGAAGTGACAAATAAACGTTGAATTACAAAAGAAATGAAGATTTGGATCATGGAAACATGCACAGATGGCTGATGTTACATGGATGAGTGAATAGCATAAAATGTTCTCAACATTGCACCACATGAAATCAATGTAAAGTAATGACTAGTAAGATTTGTACCCGTGCAGCAGCTGACGTCAGGCCAGTTCCCAAAGGATGACCAGGAAATGCAACACTTCGCCCTGTTTTAATTTGTGATAGCAAGTCAGTAGAAAACTGATGTTACACAGCCATAGATAATCAAACAGAAGAAAGCATAACAAGGGCAAACCAAAAAAAAAAGAGACAAGCATCATTCCAAGGTTTCAAAAACTGAATCTACGGTCCCGGGCACAATTTTGATTATTATTTTAAGGGGAAAATTCAAAATGGACAATTAACTAGGTAATCTTTGTGACATGCTAAAGCCCCCCCCCCCCTTTTGCACAAATTGGATCAGAAGGCCCAAATTTTATTGTCAAGAGTACATAAAAGTTACAATCCTACACAAAAAAGGTTGAAAATCAAAGGGATGACAGCTTGTATAAAGATGGAAACTAAAGACAATCTCATGGAGCCAACACTAGCCGAGGACATACAAGGACCTCGCAGTTACTGAAACAATATCATCTAATTATATAATTGTAAAAACACTGGATATTCTATCAATCTGCAGCCATTTAGCATATCGACCGGTCCTTGATGCAGAATAAGCCACTTGAGTTATTTTGAAATGTACATAGTGATGTCATCTCTGAATCTTCTATTGATCTTTTTCTTCGAGATTTACCATAGCAAGCAGGGACTAGCATAGAATTAGCAGGTAATGGTTTCTCTTCTCTAGTATTTAATGAGAGAAGAACAATCACGGGGTGATCAACATTTATAGATAAAAACGTGTAAATTTTTTTCCAAGCTGCATTAAACATTCCACACCAGAGGCCTACATTATCCTTGGATTCTCATGCATGCCACCGATAATGCATATATCTAAATAGATAGTTTGAAATTGAACCTCTTCATTCTTATCACAAGTCTGCATACCACGAGGCTCTTGCCATCACAGGTCAGGGAGGATCAGTAGCAAAGAGGCAGCATCCAGCTTTGAACGTGTGACCTCCAAGCCACAATGGAGATACCTCACCATAGCACCAAGTCTCCCTTTCCATCACAGGTTTGCAATCTAAGGCACACTTCAGAGGAATATCTTGGCATCAGATAGCAATGATTTAGACCAGATCTACTTGTCTCAATCTGCCATGCATGCAACCATCATTTAAAATGCTAAATCAGCGAATTTTCCATTCTATGACAGTTTCCAAACTCTTTGGCAGCCACAATAGTACTTGGTTTCATAATCCAATGAATTTTCCAAAGTCATAACCTGAGTTAGTGCAAGGCCTCCTCCAAAGCAAAGACTCGACCACCTGCTGCATCCAGTTAACATGGAGAAATCACTTAGGCTGCTGAAGAGCTTTGCAGATCGGTTGTGAGCAAAGCAGTGGTCTGATAGACTTTAATAAACAAACCATTTCCAACTGCAACATAGATTTGCATCATTACATGTCCATAATCTATTAATCTCCAATCAAGAAGATATATTCCGCTCAACACATTGGACAAGTTGGGTGGTCGTGAGCTCCTATAAATTCTCACAACCTAAGCCCATAAAGACCTAACACCACCCAAAATTTTTGCAAACCACTTACTCAAGAGCGCTCCCTTCATGTCATGACGTTAGCAGAGCATTCAGGATCAAAGCAGCCTACCAAATCAGTTGTAATCATGATTTACAATGCAGTTCATGAGAGAATTATGTGGAATGAAAGTAGATATTGGATAATCCCCATCCAGTTTTGTCCAATTTCAGTTCAATTCCCCCAATTTCCAGCTGATTCCTCACAATCTTAGTGAATCTGTACTAATCATGGGTCTCAATCAATTTTCGTTGGGCTCCACATGGTCCCTGTACAAATGTCTAGAATTTTCCTTCAATGTGTTAAAAAGCCTAACTCCCCCCATAATCTGCTTCTGAAAAACCCTCATGAATGTGATGATACAGTTACCATCGTGACATGTTGTCACCCCAGCAAAAGAAAGTCACCTGAAAACAACAGTTTTAGCCTTGGGATTCTGAACATTGCATAAAAATATATAAGCTGAGACCTGCCGACTTAGATAGGATCCACCTATTTTTTGCAGGAAGTTTTTGCCATGAAGACTCCCATTTCCTCCAACAACTCTTCAATCTCCAGCTAGGTTCCCAGCTCCCCATACCCACAACATATGAGCCAACCCTTATTTATGGCTTAGCCATATCTTAAAAATTGTTTAAACCTTTACACATGGATTTAGAAGATTCTGTTCCGAATTCAACTTTGTTAACAAAATCATATTGGGAAACAAAATAAGAAACATATGATCCTCACTTCATTCTGATTTCAGTTTTTTTATCAGAATCTAAGACAAAAAACATTCCTTTCCAACTCTTTCTTGGACCTGTTTGCACCCCTAAACAAAATCTCAACCTCATCCGACTCAAGGCATCTGGGAGATTCAGTATACTAGCTACACCATTCATAACTTGCTAGACATGCTATATTTTGCAAAATTTTACAGTGTAGTGCCATGCTGCTCATAGATGCTCAAGAAGTATGGACAGATAAACACTTGGGATGAACACTGGAATGGTAGTTCATTCTTCTGCTTCTTTCTACCATACCAGCAGAGAAAATGATCAAAAGTTTCAGGGATGAAAGCTTGCTAATACAGAATTTTCATATCCATGCACACTTTCCTTTAGAAAAAAGGATAAAAGTGCTCAAAAAATGATTCTCTTGGCTGATCATCTGAAGTTTCCTAAAAAAAGAGACATAAAAGCCTGCATTGCGAGATATATCAATCCCTGACATTAATGATTCTTGACTTTGTTGTTTACCCAAAAACTGTTAAAATTGCTAATAGTGCACCTTTGCAAAAGCTCAATCTGTGGGCAAATAAATACATCCATTATTCATCCACTGTGGGCCTTTTTTTTGGTTGGGAAACTTAAGGGAAATGTGAATTCAATGAACTTCTCCTAACACCGGTTACCAAGAACTTACTGATTACAGTCCCCACTGAAGGCCAAAGGAAAGTGCCCCATAACTCACCAATTTTAGCATGATGTCCTTCTACTAGATCACCCAACCCAATTTCCTCCCAAAAGTCATCATCCCATCCACATGCTTCCATATTTCGGGAATCTTTCTCCTTAATTTGCTCCATATGTGCATGTCCAAGATAGGTCCATTTGCATACCGTTGTACATAAACTCCGGGTATCATCACCAGTTGCCCTGTAAATGTAACATATAAGCGTTTGGAGTACGCACAACTTTCTATTTGCAACAGGACTAAAGTAATAAAGAAAGAAATAGAAACATGAAACAACCATAAAATAACTGAGGAATATGAACCTGTATGCCAACCAGTCGCTTAGATCCATCCATCTAAAAGCCATGGGCCATGATTCTTGCAAGTTTTCTTTCACCCATAAAAGCTGAATAGTGTAATTTTTATCACATATTAGTCATCGACGGCAAAAGGAAAAAAGAAAACAAACCAGCCAGTAGGTTATTTGTTTAAATCATGTACCAAAAGAAAAAAAACATAGGCAACACATAAAAGTTACATTTATCATTGGAATGTGTAAAGGATGCTACTGAAGGTAATAAAATTTATATTGTTTGTTGCCCAAATTTGGGAAATCTGTGAGGGCTATTCATAATTCAATCATTTTTTTGCCAACCACCTCATAAAATCACAACAATACCTTAGATGATCCTAATGACTGCATATTCCTCCCGCTTAATATTCCAATTCTTCACACAGATTAAACATCATTGTAGCTTACTGCATGAGAAAATGTCATTGGCTCAAAGGACTAAAGGAGATGGTTCTCCTAGACTCAGTTGAACATTGTCTATAGAATAGATAAGGAAAAAAAATCAATGGACCACGTTATTAGTTTACTTGTTGCAAGTCCACAATGCCGGGACCCAAAAGGCAAACCCTCTCAGTCCAGTCCCCATTCCATCTCTACTTTCCATGCAAACAATCATACCATATATCCATCTCTTCACCCGCTGCACATTTCATTTTCTTCACTCCTCCCCCACAGCCCACTTGCACACATGCACTGTGGATCCATTGTTGCCTCCTTCCAAAAAGGATGGCTTGCTAACATGGAATAGATTACAACTACAAGGATGCTCGGCAATGCAACTCCAGTACCTTTGGGGCTTGCATTTCAGGGGAGACAGTGCCACCGCAGTACTGCAACACAGTGGAGTTGAAGGAGTTAATTAGTTCAGCTTGTTTTACAGCTCTATGGTCCATCCATACAATTATATTTCTCCTTGTATCACCACTCCATGAAACTGTCACAGGTGCACCATCTGCATCCACAGCAACTACAGGCCAAAGACTATGTTCCACATTATTTTAAAGACAAATAGGTATTACCAAGAAGACAAGAAGCACAATTGTAAGGAGGTAAGTTACAAACCAAGGGAGCATGTCGCTGCAAACCCAATACCAATCACCTCCTCCCCGCATATATTTCCCAGTGAGCATGCTGTTTTGACAGCGGCACAGACTGCATGCCAGATATCTGTAGATGATTGCTGTTTAACAGAAACACAAAAACAATGGACAATGTGTAAGATACCATGTCACAAAGAAAACACTCCAAGCATAATTTTTGAATGGTCAAGAAAAAGATGAACTGCTACCTCAATGCATTCGCCATCTTTCCATATCTGTATTGGGCTACTTGCTGTACTGAGCAACCTACCTTTCTCGTCAAAGAGGCCTACATTATGAAACCTATGATATTGAATATCGAGGCAATACACAAACACTAAGGTCTAAGGAAATTTATTATATAACCAAACATTGCATTCCGAGAGAGAGTGTAAAAAGCTCATCTACCAACAACTACAATTATTATTCTGCAACGCGTTAAGAGCACTGGATTTTAGTCATATGCTGCATTCTACGGCCACAATTGGCGACAATTAAATCTGGGAGCAATAATATGTACTCGATTATGTGAAGAAATCGTAAATTTTCAAAATAGAAACCAGGAAATCATATTAAAATGTTTTAATACCTTAGAACAGACCGTGACATATTAAACAAACAACCGGCAATTAATTTCAGTTTGTACGGACCATACAAGTCTCTATGGGCAACGAAATGAACACATCAAGGATAATGTCCACGCCGAGGCATAACAAAGGCAATTCAAGGTACCACATGCCACATGATCATCATCGATAGTGAGCTCGGAGCTATCCTAAACTTCAACAAAAGGTTTCAGGAAGAAGAAACCCATCAAACACCCACGTATGAGTATAAAGACAGATGGTGATTAGAGACGACATAGAGAGGTGGAAAGTGGACCTGCCCGGGCACTGCCGGTGCCGACGTCGACGCCGAGGAAGACCGTGCGGGCGGGCGGCGCGGCGCTCATCTCCATCTCAATCGCCGCGTCCGCGGCGGGGAACGCAACGAAGGAGCGGCCGGGCTGCTGCAAGAGGAGGGGCGTCGTGTCTGATGAGGACGAAGACGACCACGCCCTCGCCCCTGGCGCCATTTTTTTTCCCTTCTTCGTATAACAAGGGAGATTAGAACCAGCTAAAGTTAATCGTAATATCGTGGGATAACAGTTACGAGATTATTATAATGAATAAGCGCAGGATCCAAATGGTTGGCCCGGCGTGGCCCCGTGCGCGGTATACGGGAGAGTGCTGAATGGGATGGCAGGTTAGGGAAAGACATTGGGGATTAGGGAGGGGTGTTTCGGTAAATGCAAACAAACTTTGGGCAGCGCCAGCTTCTTTATCTAGGGCCTGTAGGCCCCGGTGTGATCCGTTACCTGGCATCTGGGGCCCAATTCGACACGTGACAACTGACAACTGACAATGCGTTAGTGCGAGTCTTCAACTTTATTTCTTTACGACGGGTGATGTTTCATTTTTTTAGATAAGTGTCATTTCATTTCATTTCATCCGAGGAGAGATACATAATTAGAAGCAAAACTGCTATCACAACAAGATGATATAAGTCCTAGAGAAATTTGGTGCAAACCTGAATCCCTTGAGAGCAACCTTACAATGATAGATAATAAGGATAAGAGTATGGGCCTCAGTTACATTGGCCACACGTATTGATAGAGGACACTTTTGTCTAGGTAGGAAGTGAACTTCACCGCACAATAACTACGCTTCTTGCTTTGGCAACAACTAGACACCCCCCTCCCCCCTCCTGCACAGGTGGTAGGAGGGCACGGCTTCGAGTCGCTTTCCCTTCCCCCAAAAAAATAATAAAAAAAAACAACTAGAGCTAGAGGGGGATCTCATATGGATAACTTCTAAATCACGAAATAGTAGATTGGCCATTAAGCATCATGTTGATAGCAGATTAGACTAATTCTGTATTAACACAACTCGAGCAACTTATATCTGTGTTAACTCATTTTTACTCTGATAGTATGGGATAGCTCATTTGGGTTAAGTAGCTTTCTTTTATGCAAAATTACCGAAATACCCATCAATTATTGTTCATTACACGATGACTTGAGATATGAATAGTCTTATTGCAATGCACAATACCCTCCATTTACAACTACACTGTGCTATAGTGGTAGAAGTGAGAGAGAGAGAGAGAGAGAGAGAGAGAGAGAGAGAGAGAGGTCCGACAATAGACAGGGCGAGGCGGGGGTGTCATCAAGCCGGGTTGGGCTACTGTTGGGTGTCACCGGCCATGTGGGTGTGACAGGGGAGTCGTCGGGTGGGGCGGGGAATCTCTACGTGTCGCCAGCCGGGTAGGGCGGGGTGGGGCTGTTGCTACATGTCGCCAACCACGCGGGCGTGGCAGGGCTACTCTACAGAGCGGGGCCGGGCAAGGCTACTATTGTGCGTGCAGCCATGCAAGCATGGTGAGGGCATCGACGGACTGCGAGACCGAGGGGCATTACTGCTGCTCCGGCACCTGCATGCTGCCACCTTGTGGGAGAAGAGGGCGGGTGCGAAAGTCGAGAGCAAAAGGGGCATTAATGTTGGGTAACTTGATGAAGTTCGTGGGACAGATCATTAACCCAGAGCTAACCCTCCCTGTCCCAATATCAAAATGCAAAAAGAGTTAACTTAAGGTTAAAAGTGAGTTAACCTAGAGTTAACCCCTTACCAAGGGGGAGCTAAGAGATCATCAAACAACTACATGAAGCACAAACTATGCAAGCCTACAAACACTAACCTCTTAGAGAGACGACGAGGGTTGTGATGAGCATTAAAACACATAAAAAATATACAAACATTTGTAACTAAAGGCAGGTGGCCAGGGGATGGCTGCAATGATGGTAAACCACAGTCAAGAGGTGGAAGGGGCAAAGCATGTTGAGATAAGTGTCGTATGTGGCCCGCCTTCCCAACTTGCATGGAAGTAGGACATGTGCATTATGTGAACAACAAGAAGCAAAAAATCCCAATCTTTTTTTGTCTTCTCTCGTGAAGGTGGCATGCACGAATGATGCGAGAGAGATGCGATCGTAAGGACCCACATGGCAGACATTTATGAAAGTGCGGCAAGAGCATGACTGCGAGGAAGGAGTCTCAGTCGCGTACGACGTAAGATGCCTACCCGATCTAGGTAGGACCCTCCCATCCCAACCAGGTAGCCTCGTCCTCTCTCCTATAAATTCATTGTTTTGTACAAAATCTAGGGGGAGAGCATACGTGTTTGCTTATTTCTTTTATAGAGAATCTAAGAAAGTTCTTGAGTATGAAGTCTTGTGTGTTCTTACTTGATGTGATTGTTTCTTTTTCTCTCTCTTTTTCTTCTTATCATGTGGATCGAACACTAGGGCATTACTCTGTTCGTCAGAGTGGTTGTTGTTTTGACAATTGTTATCAAAGTTCGGTTATATTTGATCTGTGCTTCTAGTTGATGACTATCAAGTCAGCATCAGCAATGAAGTTTGATAATGAAGTGTTTGATAGGAAGTCAAAGGATTTCAACATTTGGCGATTAACACTACAGTCCTTGTTTGTGCAACAGGGGCTGAGTAAGGTGGTGAAAGGTGAGGAGGCTTTACCAGATGAGTGAAAAGATGAAGAAAAAGAAGATTATATATAGCTTGCTCTTGTTGCGATTTGTTTGTGCTTGGCAGATGATGTGTTAAGAGAAGTTGCTGATGAAAACACCCCGACAAAACTCTGGCTCAAGCTTAAATCAAAATATATGACAAAGTCTCTCACAGATCATCTGTACTTGAAGCAACAGTTGGTTACTTTTTGCATGAAAGAAGGTATACCCATTGTTGATCCTTTGAATGAATTTGATAAGATTATCATGGATCCTAACAATATTGGTGTTAAAGTTGATAATGAAGACCAAGCCCTTTATACTCTTGTGTTCTTTATCTCCTTCGTATGAACATTTCGTTGATACCTTGCTGTATAGGAGAGATGATATCTCTGTAGAAGATGTCAAGACTTTCAAGAACTCTAAGGCCTGCTTTGATATCAGAATAGACAAAGCTAGTTAAGGTGTTCGCTGGTCAGTGCCTCGGTTTCACCGATTACTGTGCTAACCGACTTTGATGCTACTCTGATTAAGGGGGTCGAACTGACAATTTGATGGGGTTTACAAGGGTTTTCTTATTTGACCTCGAGGGGTTAAATATATCATCTGCCCGATTAAGATAGACGGCGTATTCGCCCCTAACATATTCTGATATCAAAAGGGGTCTAAAGAGTTGAAAAGCTATGTGTTAAAAACTCATGGCGAAGATCAGGCAAATAGTCTAATTGTGAGAGGTAGAACTGAGAAAAATGAGTTTGGAAAGAAGGGCATATCAAGATCAAAATCCAAATTAAGTTAAATGTTATGAATGCAATCAAAGAGGGCATTTAAATAAAGATTGTTCGAAGTTCAAGGGAAAAGGTAAGATGCAAGCATAGTCTTCTACTAATGCAACGAATGTTGTTCAAGTGAAGACTGTTGATGATGAGATTGTTTTGTCGATCTTGACTAGCACCATTGAGGATGACTGAATACTCGATTTTGGTTGTGCCTTCCATATATATCCCCACATTTAGTGGTTTTCTACTTACATGCCAGTAAGTAGTGGTACCATGACCTTGGGAGACAATCGAACAATTGCAATTATTGGGATTGGTACAATCAAAATCAAAATGTTTGATAATGTTGTCAGAACATTGGAGGTGTGGCACATCCCATAATTGTAGAAGAGTTTGATCTCCTTGAGTATATTGGACTCCCATGGATACCATTTTACAGCAAAGAACATAATCTTGAAAGTTTCTCAAGGTACCTTAATTGTGATGAAATGGAAGTTGATTGGTGGTATGTATCATTTACAAGGTAGTACTGTAATGGGTAGTGCCCATGTGGCACAAAGTTCATATTATGATTATACCCAACTATGGCACATGCAGTTGGGCCACATGAGAGGTATGTTGGAAAGTTTAATTTCTGTGAGCATTGTGTGCTCGGCAAGTAGTGTAGGGAGAAATTTAGCACAACACTTCATAGGACTAAGGGCACTATGGATTACATCCACTCTGACCTTTGGAGTCTTGCTCCAGTTGTCTCAAAGGGCGGTGCAAGTTATTTGTTGACCTTGATTGATGACTTCTCAAGAAAGGTCTGGGTAATATTTTTTGTAGAAAAAGAGTGAGGTGTTCGTCACTTTCAAGCAGTGGAAGGCGTTGATTGAGAGGCAGACTGGAAAGAAAATCAAGTGCCCTTGTACTGATAATGGTATAGAATTATGCTTGAAAGAGTTTGATGAGTTTTGCAAGAATGAAGACATCGTTCGACACTGCACTATAACGGGAACACGACAACAGAATAATGTTGCAAAATAAATAAATATGACACTCTTAGAGAGAGCGAGAAGTATGTTGTCTCAGGCAGGAATGTCAAAGATATTTTGGGTAGAAGCTAATAATACAACTTGCTACTTGGTAAATAGATCTCCATCTACGGTCATAAAAGTTGAAGACTCACGAGGAGATATGGTGTAGTTCTCCACCAGATTACTCTCATCTCAAAATTTTCGGTTGCCCTGCATATGCTAATGTCATATGTGACAAGTTAGAGCCAAGGGTAAAGAAGTGTATTTTCTTATGGTATACACAAACACTGGGTGTAAAGGCATATCGATTGTGGTGTATCGATGCTCAGTCACCCAAATTTATGATTAAATGAAATATGACTGTTGATAAGTCTACAATGCTCTGGACAAGAGAGAAGTCAACAATATAAAGTGAAGATTAGGTTTGTAGCAATCAGGGGGAGCTAGAAGTGAAACTCTCAAAAAATAGCACAGTGCAAAAAAAGATAATGTATGGTTCACATGAGACAATTTATGTGTAAGATAGCAGTACAACATAACAACAAACCTCTTAGAGGCAATATAACATCATAGTAGACAGAGAGTGCGGGGTGATCAAACCACCTAATAGGTATAGTCACACTGACATGATGACTTTTGCTTTGTTTGTTGCAGATGATATTGAGAGGATAGAATCGTGTTCGTATAGAGAGGCTATTAAATCAGATGAGTCCTCTAAGTGACAGTTAGTCAAGCAAAAGAAGATTGAGTCTCTCCAAAAGAATAGGAAATGAAAACTAGTAAAAATACCAATTGGTCAAAAGATTGTAGGGTGCAAGTGGGTGTTCAAGAAGAAGGAAGGAATCTTTGGTGTGGAGGATGCTAGATTCAAAGCACGATTAGTAGTGAAGGATTTTACACAGTAAGAGAGCATTAACTTCAATGAGGTATTCTCTTGTGTTGTAAAACATACTTTTATTCGTGCGTTACTTGTCATAGTTGCTTCTCTTATTCTGGAGCTGGACCAACTAGATGTTAAGGCATTGTTTTTATATGACTTGTTGAAGGAGGAAATCCATATGCATTAGCCTAAGGGGTTCATAGTTTCAGACAAAGAAGATCATGTGTGCCTATTGAAGAAGTCTTTGTATGACTTGAAGCAATCACCTCGATATTAGTACAAAAGATTTGCTACTTTTATGCCGAGTCAGAGTTACTTTATGAGTGACTATGATAGCGATGTGTATCATCGAAAGCTTCCAGATGCTTTGTTTATTTATTGAAAAAATTATTTCTATACCCTAAAAATCTTACAAAATTATCCCTATATCCCTACCATTATCATATTTACTGTAATACCCCTAAAATCCTTAAGAAAAGATCTATTATGCCCCTATCTTAAAAATAAAATATTACCCATATACCATGTAGATGGGTTTAAACATCAAGTTTTATAAAGAGAGAGATGAAAAGAGATATATATATATATATAGCGATGAAAACGTTAAGAGAAAATAATCGTGATCGTCATAGATCGAGGATCTCAAAGGAATAAAAATAAGGAGGTGATCGCGCAATGAAGAATACTTTAGATGAGCGGGGAGATGTGTGGGTTCTAACCATCGTTCGGTCGGTCGACAAAGAGAGTCTTATTTCCTGATTACCCTTGTAAAAAAACAAACACACAACAATAAAGATTGGATTAGATAAATATGAAGTGTAGTATCAAATCCTTAATAGATAAATATGATGAAAGTATGAATAAATACACACTAGGTTGGTGTTGTGTTTAAACCCCTTAATGTAAAAGGATAGACAAAATATGATGAATGAAATTATGGAGCGTGCAAGAGTTGCACTAAGGGAGGTGTGTAAGAGTTGTACAAGGGAGAATCTCAATAATGGAGATATGATCAATTAAGAAAAGAGATATGATGATGATAATAATGCATGAACTAAAAGGAATTAGGAACTAATAAAGAGAAAGTCAGAAATACTTATTGTTACGAGATGGAAGAGCTTCTCCAAGGCTTCAAAACTATATTGGACTCCTAAAGAATGAAGAACTCATGCATAGGGGAAGGCCTCTTTCCTTCAAGGGCTTTTCTCCTTCTTCTTCAAATTTTCTAACCTCTCGCAAAGCTCGAAGGGGAGAGATTATTTATAAACGATAAATTCGTAGCCCAAAAATCATGTAAAATTAAGAATATGATTCAATCTTAATTGGGATGGGAAAATACTTCCAAAAGGATCCTTCTTGTATTAGGAAAGCATTAGAAACTTTGTCCCAAATGCATATAACTATGAAATTAAGGAAATGAACTAATGGGGGTTGGAATTAGGCTTCTGGAAGATAGAGTTAGAATGCGTCAAACGCTTTCACCAAGATCGCGGTAATTTGGAAATGTTAATTAAGGTATAAAAAATCCCTTAAAAATGGAAAGCTTAAATGTGTCCTAGGGTCCGGACGTGACTTGAATGAAACACACCTTCCTCTCCTAGAGGACGACTTAGATAATTTCACTTTTGAATATAATTCAAAAGTTAAATTATGAGATGAACAGCATCCCAAGGACCAACGTGATTTAAATGATACACACCTTCCTCATTAGACGCGATTTAATAGAGATGCTTTCAAATGGAAGATGGAAGACAAAAGGTAGGAAGTTGAATCGTGTCAATAGGGAGTGACACTTCTTTAAACGTGCTAGGAGAAGCCACCGTGTCTTGGAGTTGGATCATGTCCAAGAAGACTGACGCATTTAGATCGCGTCCAAAGATAGCGACGCGTTTAAAGAAATTAAGCTAAAATGGAAAAAAATGAAAAGGTAGAAAAAAACAATCAAATAAGCAAATAATGAGTCTCTTTGGGATATTACGGTGTGTTATAAAATTTACTCAATATGATGTCAAATGTAACATGTCTATACACCCCTGTGAAGGGACACAATGGTAAATTTCTTAAGATTTCAGAGATATTACGATAAATACAATAAAGATATGGATATATGACTAATTTTGAATGATTTCAAGGGTATAGGAATAAATTTCCCATATTTATTTATTACTGTGCGTGGATGACATGTTGATAACTGCCAAAAGCATGTAAGAAATTAATCATTTGAAGTCTCAGTTAAGTGGTGAATTCAAGATAAAAGATTTTGGAACAACAAAGAAAATTTTGGACATGGAAATTCACAGGACCGTAGCACCGAAAAACTGTACTTATCACAATAGAAATATATGGGGAAGGTGCTAGAGCGATTTGACATGAAGAATTGTAAGGCTGTGAGTATTCCATTGGTAACCCACTTCATATTGTCTATAGTAAATTTCCCAAAGAATGGAAATGATAGGCTGATAGCTAAAGTTCCATATACGAGTACAATTGGTAGCCTCGTGCATGCCATGATGTGCACTTGACCATGTATTTCTTATGCTATTAGTGTAGTCATCAAGTATATGGGAAATCCATAGAAGATTCACTAGGAGGCTATAAAGTGGATTCCTCGTTACCTCAAAGGTGCTTCTAATGTGAGCCTAATATTTCAAAGAGGAAATAGTGATGGTGCTCAGCTAGTTGGATATGTCGATTCAGACTATGTTAGTGACCTAGATAAGAGGAGATCATTGACATGTTATGATTTCACATTCTCAGACTGTGTTGAGTTGGAAGGCTACTCTACCATCTACTGTGGCTTTGTCGATGATAGAAGCTGAGTAGATGGCAGTAGCAGAGGAAGTGAAATAAACACTATGGGTGAGAGGTTTGGTTGGCGATGTGGGACATATGCAGGAGACGACTTTGGTGTACTGTGATAGCTAGAGTGCCATACATCTAACGAGAAATCAGATGTATCATGAAAGGACCAAACACATCGATGTTAGGTATCACTTTGTTTGTGATGTAATGTTATAGGGTATAGTGACTATTCAGAAGATTTCTACAATAAAGAACCCGACGAACATGCTTACGAAGCCTATTACTTTGGAGAAGTTAAGATACTACACAGACTTGATTGGCTTGCAAAGTACGTGAGGAGGCCCTGACGAGGGTGTTGGTGATGACGGTGATCGTGGTGGAGCTTGGCGCTGGATGTGACTTGTGAAGTCAAGTCAAGAGAAGAATTTGTCGGCTGTAGCCCGCCTTCCCAACTTGCATGGAAGTGGGACATGTGCATTCCGCATATGATATGAAGCAAAGAAGCCAAGTCTATTTTGGTCTTCTCTCGTGAACGTGGCATGCGTGAACGATGCGGGAGAGATGCGAATGTGATGACTCACGTAGCGGATGTGCATGGAAGTGCGGCAGGAGCATGACTAGGCGGAAGGAGTTCCAGCTGCGTACCGCATGAGATGCCTACCCGGTCTAGGTAGGACCCTCCCATTCGGATCGGGTAACCTCATCCATTCTCCTATAAATAGCGACCCCCTCTTCATTGTTTTGTACAAGATCTCTTGGGAGAGTCTAAAGGTTTGTTTGTTTCTTTCAGAGAGAATCTAAGAGAGGTATTAGGTGCGAGATCTTGTGGGTTCTTGTATAGTGTTTTGAGAGAGTTCTTGTAAAGGGGATTCATTTCTCTGTGATCGGAGTGTAACTTTATAATTTTCTCCACATATAGTGAAGTTCTTGATCGTCGTTATCTGTGGATGTAGGGAGAAACCTCCGAACCACGAAAAAAACTCATGTTCTTACTTGGTGTGAATGTTTATTTTTTCCTCTCCTTTTTTTCTTATCGTGTGGATCGAACACTAAAATGTTACTCTATTCGTCATAGTGGTATTTGATTCAACAATAAGAGTAGAGGGTATGGTTTGAGCCAAAGCAAAAAGGACAATGAGATGAAATAAGGGGAGAGGAGGGACGGGGAAAAGTTACAATCAAAAAGAAAGGGTGAGAAAACAAAACACTCATTCAAGGCGAAAATTCCTTACAAAAGAGAAGGATTAAGGTGAGGAAGGGAGGAGAGGGGGGTTGGTTGGTTACAAGGGTGGAGTAGGGTGGGGGATCAATGGATGGGCTTGACACAGTTGATGATGGTGGCACAGTGGTGCAACTAGAGGGGCATTGTTTAGCGATGTTGAGGCACAACAAGAAAGAGGTGGAGAGACCGACTGGTGACAAAGAAGAAGAAGGGGGAAAGGGGGAGGGGCCAAGACGAAGAGGGAGGTAAGTAGCACATACAGTGGCGAGACGGGGGATGGAGTGGCATAGGTGGTAGAGCGGGGTGGGGGGATGGCATGGGGGTTGGACAGGGGTGATGTTGAGGACGAAGAGATGCAGACGATGGGGGTCGGGGGTGGCATAGGCTTCACTGATGGGGAGACGATGGGCACATGCAATGTTGAGGTGGGCCAAGAGGCGGAGGCCGGCAATGGGAAGGAAGGAGGCGTGGGCAATGGTGAGGTGGAGGGTAGATCTGGTTGTGTAGGGAAGGAGTAGAGGAATGGAAGGCCAAAGAAGGGGGAGGTGGAGGAGGAAGGAGGGAGGCGTTGACTGGTGCCGGGGAAAAATAGAGAGTAGAGAGCTGTCCCCTCTCAAATTTTACCGATGATGCAGATAACCTTCGACCATAGCTCCAACGACAGAGACCCCTAAACGGGGGAGGTTCCTTTGTTGGTGGGTGGGAGCCCCCACCTACCTTAGAGAGAGAAATGTTCAAGACTTTTTTTTTGGGCAACGAGGAATCTGACGGAGTGTGAAAGGTGAAGTCGGACGATCTACGCTCTCAAACTCTTTTTTAATAACTGTTCAGCTAGTAAATCCCAAGTTTTACACCTTTCAAGGATTAAGTGTAAAATTGAATATTTATAACCCCCCTCCCCCTGAATCAAACTCAAGACCTCCTACCCAAGGGACAATGGTCCTCGTAAATATTTGAGAGTTGATCTAGGGCAAGTTGGGCTTGGGTGATTTTGTCCCAATCCCACATTGTGCCTATTTGGGTAACAATAATAGTTAATTAAATGAAAAATATCACACTGGACAACCACGAGTTTGAAATATCCAAAAGCAGTCACGAAAGATAGAAATATCTAAAAAAGGCACGCCCGTAACTTTCATATTAAGAGAGGGCAGAATCAACTGTAAATTTGCTCTATTCCCAAACTAACCCCATCTTCCTCCTCCCTCGCCCTTCTGCAACATTGGGAAGTATGGAAACTATTGAGAAGCCCTCCGGACGGCTATAAACCCAGGATGTCAATGGATCATAAACCTCTTGGGAAGGTTGTCATCATTTTTTTTTTCGAAATGAAGACCGTCACCGTTGAGGGCAAAGGAACGAGAAATGCTGATATTCCACACTGGGCACGAGTATCATTCCCTTCACAATTTCCATCTCGCAGTCTGCCTCCGGAGGAGTTTCACTTTTGTTCTCATTAGTTTCGTAGGCTGAGAGAGATGACTCTGATTTTTCACAGATTCGATGCTGCCATGCTGATAGATTTCAATGCAAAAGTTGGCTATGGGCATGGGCATTTTGGGGAGAAATGGCCACAAAAAAAGATGAGTGCGTTTCATTTAGATATGAAAACTCAGAAGTGTGTAAGCTTTAGATAATATGGACTTTCGGTACCCCCATTTAGAATTTTATTTATTTTTTTGAATATTTCTTCTTAATTAAAAGGTGAAAAACAATGAGTAATCTTTGATGTAAATTCAAAAGTTACGTACATTTATCACCCTTGTCGGATTGAGTTAGAATTTATATGCTTATTCTCAGTCACCTTCCCCATAACTTGTTAGTCCTTCTTGGACTGTTACTTCTACTGGTCAGGTGGAAGATTTGACTTGTGAGATGTTTTGTAAAATATTTGAAATCAAATGTTAAAAGGTCTAACTCGTATCTCCATTGGTACTCTCAATGTACATGCGGCCCCATTTATCCCTCGAGTTGTTCTCAATCAAGAATGTTTTGATGATGATCCTGAAACACGCAACATTTGAATTGGAGAATACCTATTGGAGGGGTATGATCCAAAAGAAAAAGTTGATGAAGAAGATAGGTACCCCCGTCTCTCGGGTCTTTGTCCTGGTGGGTCTCTCGGCTCAGTCGTAAATTTTTTTGGGATCGCTCATCTATGTAAATTTTAAGGATAAATATTCTAGACTTAGAAAATATTGTATTTGTCGCATACCCTCGTAAAAAAAAGGGTACTGACTTTCATATGACCTATGCCCACTTGTTCTGTGTCGTGGCTTTCAGCCCCCTGATCCCTCTCAATAAGATTGGTTTCATAAAAAAAAACTTGATGTAAATCATGTTTTACGGTTATATCTGGTCATCTTACAACTTCATCTGCTATTAGTTCTATGTGCACATGATAAGATAGCTGAGATGCCGTGGACATGTCTAACATAAGGAAGAGAATCACATATATTTCGTAGGAACGAAGTATGTGTTATAATTAATGCCATTGTCTGTTTTAATGCTATTTAACAACGTAAACTTTTATTTTTTTTTAACTTAGAGAATCTATCAATCTATTGAAGGTAAAGATACCAAACAGATATGATTCGAAGTAAATAATAATAATAATGTAAAAAGATTATTGTACCCAACAACCGAATCTTGCATCTCTAGCCACTTGGTCGGAGACGGGGGACAGGTTGCTTAATTAACATGTATGAAATGCTTTTGTTAGATCAACGTCTGAGCAAGAGGAAGTCGGAGGGTCACCCCAAAATTTGGACGTGAACGTTGTTACAACCCGTGTATAACCAGGCAAGGCACGAGCCGATATTTTGTTACATAGTAATAATTTTTTTCATCATATTATATATATATATATATATATATATATATATATATATATATATATATAAAATGTTCACGTGATGTCGGTACTATAGCTATTTGTCATAGTGCCGGCATCTGGGCCCTTAAATGCATGAGATCATCATTTAAAGAGATCATCTCCCATGCATTTAAGGGCCCAGATACCGGCACCATGATAAATAGCCATGGTGCCAGCACCATGTGAACATCTCCCTCTATATATATACATTTTTATTTTAGATAAATCTCAAATAATAACATGACTACCATGATCATAGTGCGAGACATACCTCTTTCAACAGAAGCAACGTAGTCACGTAATGACCTAGAGGCGAGAGAGTAGGATTTTCTTTTTTTTGGAGTAGGTTATTAGAATCTACCTCTAATGCTCTACGCTCTGACACCCATAAACGGTGATGATGTCTCCTAGAAGATGTAGCTAAGATGGTCGTGAGAAGGCAGCTCTTTTACGGGCTCCACACACAATGTCTTTGGCTCGACCATGCACGCTGTCCTCCTTCCCTTCTTGCAGCGAGGTAGTAAGGGAAGAGGAGGGGAGCGGAGAGGGGAGAAGGGAGAGCGAGGGGGAGAGAGGCCGAGACTTGGTCTAGGTTACGCGCCTCTCTCTCACTCTCTCTCTCTCTTGTTGGTTCTTTCTCTCACACACACAACATGGAGAGTGAGAAGAAGGGGCGGCGCTCTCTCCATGAGAGTGAACACAAGATATGGCGACCATCTCTCTTAGGGGCGCGGCTTGCTCTCTCTCTTCCTCTTGACTCCAACCAATCCCTCTTGCCCTCTCTCACCCTCTACACTAGGGATGTCAAAAATACCCGCAAACCTGATTACTCGTATTATCCGACCCGTGATGAGTCGGGTAATATCCAAATAAATAGATATGGATTCGGGTTCGGATACATATAATTCGGATATGATATGGATTTAGTGCACCCAAACCCGTACCCGATCCGAACCTGCTCTTAATAACTTATTGTGCAAGTTAGGCCTATGATTTTGACATGAACCTAATCCGTTGCCCGTCTTGTTGAGTTTGTGAGTTTAGACTTCTTGCTAAAATTATAAGATCATTTTTATAAAACATAAAAATTACTTTAGAAAGGAAAGAATTGACCGGATTTCTTTTTTTCTAATTCTCATAAATCTCACATTTCTTTAGATGTGAACGTGGACTCATGCTTTATAGACGGATACGGATATCCGCGGATATATCTATACCCGTGACGGATATACCCGTATCTATACCCGCGAAAATAATAGGACACTATCCGGGTATGATATTAGTAAAATTTTCACGGATAAGGTATTATATTGATCTACCCGAGTCGAATCTGATCTATTGACATCCCTACTCTACACCCATCTATCTATACTATATATTATAAGCATCTATCTATGCTATATATTATAAGAAATAAGGATGATTTTTTTCCGCCGGTTCTCCTCCGTCGATTCTCCTTTACATTCCGCCGGTTCTCCTTCGGCATCCAGGACGAGACCAACTTCGCCGAGGGTCTCCCCAAGGACATCACCAGTAGTCATCATCCTCCTCCTCTACGGCTCCCCCCTCCCCCTCCCCCTCCCCTGCCGGCTGCCGCTGTCGAACCCCCTCCCCGTGCTATCTCTCTCTCCCCCTCTCCCTCTCCCTCTCCAATCTCCCCGTACACCACCGTTCGTAGGCAAGCCCCCCGGATCGCCCAACCCCACCAGTCACACACCGTTCTTCCTCCCTTCATCCCAACGCCACTAGGGTTTGTCCTCCTCCTCTGAGCTTTCCAGGTCCCTCCCATGGCGGACGAGGCCAAGGGCAACGCGGCGTTCTCCGCCGGCCTCTTCGAGGAGGCTGCCCGCCACTTCTCCGAGGCGATCGACCTAGCCCCCTCCAACCACGTGCTCTACTCCAACCGCTCCGCCGCCTACGCCTCCCTCCACCGCTACGCCGAGGCACTGGCCGATGCCCAGAGGCCAGAAGACCGTCGAGCTCAAGCCCGACTGGGCCAAGGGCTACAACCGCCTCGGCGCCGCCCGCGTCGGTCTCGGCAGGTTTAATGATATTGTCGCTGCTTACAATAAGGGGCTCGAGATCGAGCCCGGCAACGAGGCGCTCAAGTCCGGCCTCGCGGACGCGCAGGCTGCGGCCTCCCGATCGCATCGAGGGCCGCCGCCGTCGTCGTCGTCCCCCTTCGGGAACATCTTCCAGGGGCCAGAGCTCTGGGCAAAGCTGACTGCGGATCCGACGGCCAGGAACTACCTGCAGCAGCCGGACTTTGTGAAGATGATGCAGGAGGTGCAGAGGGACCCAAAAAGCATAAACTTGTACCTCTCGGATCAGAGAATGATGGAGGCGCTGGGGGTCTTGTTGAACGTGAAGATGAGGACGCCGGAGGACATGGAAAAGGAGGCGCCAGAGACGGAGGCCCCGAGGAAGGCACCGTTGCCGGAGAAGCCTAAGGGGGCTCCGAAACCTGAGCCGGAGTCGGAGCCGATGGATGTGACGGAGGAGGAGAAAGAGGTGAAGCAGAGGAAGGCAGAGGCTCAAAAGGAGGAGGAGACAGGGAATGCGGGATACAAAAAGAAGGATCTTGAGACGGCAATCCAGCATTACACGAAAGCTCTAGAGCTTGACGATGCAGATATCTCATTTCTGACGAATCGAGCTGCTGTTTATATGGAGATGGGGAAGGTAATCTAAAGCATTTCCCGAATCCTATTAGCAAAATATGCAGGTGAAAAATTCTTTGTTTTAACTAAAAAAGGCTTTGCGTTGTCGGAGTAAATTAAGAAATAAATGCTAATTTGTTCTGTTGTTCCTATACTATTTATGTTACCTGGCTAATGACGTGATTTGATTGTACTGAAGTCGTATCCTTGAGCAAAACACAAAAAGGGAAAAGGTTACTTTTATGTTATATTTAGGGCCCTTCTGATAATATTTAATGAATCTTATGTCTGAGGTTGTGATTCTTTGAAACTATTTGATAAAATGTTGACATTTTTAGTTAAATTAATTTCATATACACCATTGTTACATCTAAGAAATCAAAGATAACACTATTGCATACATAACAATATTATATAGGGATTTTTGCATATATACCATGTAAAGTTCAGTTTTGTCAAATATGCCCTTCATCGGAGCATATTATCATAAATATCTTTGAAATATGAGTAATGTCACGATTATGCATAACTCCCGTGTGTTTAACCCGAGTTAAGTGTGAGTTAATGAGTAAGATTTTTGTATATATACCCCTATAAAGTTCAATTGTGTCAAATATACTCTAGATCTAACGACCGTAGATGACATATTTCACGGAATATTCTCCTCCGTCGATGATAGTAAACTAAAGAGGTATAATCATAATATTTCTATCTAAATGAAGGATATTTATGATAATATGTTCAGATGAGAGATATATTTGACAAAATTGAACTTTATGAGGGTATATATGTAAAACTCCTTGCCTCTAAAAATATCAACATTATAAATAAGCACCCCCGATACAACTATTTACTATTAAGCCACCAAATTCTTCTCCGTTACAAAAAACCTTTGCCGTTGATATCCTTAAGAAAAGGTCACGTTAATCTAACCCAACTATGGTTTAGCCTAACTAGAAGGAAGACAAGACAATAAAGCTCTTGTGTAACCCCCTTCAACCCCTAAGTGTGTGTGTGTGTGTGTGTGTGTGTGTGTGTGTGAGAGAGAGAGAGAGAGAGAGAGAGACCCCTCCGGCATCGGCACCCACACCCAGTGTGGTGGGGTGCATAGGGAGAGAGAGAGAAAGAGAGAGAATATGAGGGGAGAGAGTAAGGGGCGTTGTAAGGGTTCTCCCTCTCTGGCACTAGCACCCTCAACCTGTGAGATGGGGTGCTTAGAGAGACAGTGACAGAGGGGAGAGTGCCGGAGGGATGCTACCTTCCAAACCACCCCAACCCGGCCCGTCTACCTCATTGAGCCCATCCTCAGTTCTAGGTTGGTGCCTCCAGACCATGAGTAGGGTTGTCATTGGACTGGGATGACCTAACGAACCAGCTAACTGTCGCCCTTCATTCAGCCCGTGAACTCTTAGTCGGGCCTAACAACCTGGCCCGTGAAAACTCACAAGCTAGGCTCAGGCTTTTAATTTGGCCTGCGGGCCGGTCTTACCCATTTCCTCTTATTTTTCTCTCTTGAAACTTCTTATTTTGCTTAATTAAAAATAGAAACTTGCTATTTTACTTATTAGAAAATTAGAAACTCTTTCCAAACAAATGAACATCTAAAATTTGAAATAATTTGGTGAGATTATAAGTTTTATATTATTACATATATTATTTTTCATAGATTTTTTCATTTAATTTGTCAGGTTATGTTGGGCCGAGGTCAGGCCTTACACTTAGTTGAGCATGTATTATTTTTCATTGATTTTTTCATTTAATTTGTCAAGCTAGGCTGGGTTAAGGTCAGGCCTTACACTTAGTTGAGCTCGACCAGACCTAGGCGGACCATCGAGGCCAGGCTTTAATACTAATGAGTCAGGCCCCGACCGAGCAAACCAAACCCGGCCCATTAACAGCCCTAACCACGAGTGCCTCAAGTGGTTCGATGGGTAATTGCCGACGTTGGTGGTGTTCTTGTGCTTCGACATCATGGGCAAATTGGGAAGGAGTAGTGTGACGACCCGAGAATCCGGTTACCGGGAAGTCCTGATAACCCGAGACTTGAACCGCCGCCCACGAGCCGGGAGGGCTCGCAAGGGCTAAAAGGGAGTGTGGAGGTACAAAGAAATAGGAAATAAGACACGACGATTCAACAATTAACAGAAATAAATGAACAACTACAACAGAGTCCAGTCCAACAGAAAGTACAGTCTAAGGCAGTAAAACGTACCACATGCCAAGTGAACACTCGGCCCGACAAGCTGGCAACCAAGAACTTCCGTACAGCACCCTCGAACCTCGAGGAAGAATCGCCGCACCTGAAACGCAGGGGTGAGCCTCCTGTCACTGGCCCAGTAGGGATCCCGCGGAACCCCAACTGAGAAACAATGGCAGAAGGAAAGCAGTAACTACGAAAGCAGGAAAGTAACTACGGTGGCCGGCAAAACCTCGGCTCTACAGCTACTCCTACTGTACCAGAAAACACAACCTAGTCTCCCGTCGGGGGACAACCAAGCCACGCACCCGACCACCCGATTTTCACGATCGGGGACCACCAGACACGAACCGCCCTAGCCATGCTACTAGGAAAACGCCACGATACCTCCGTAACGGAGGCCTGCCCCCACGAAAGAAGGGGCCGAGCCAAAACCACACGGCCACGGAACACGGTCACGGAACACGGTCGTGAATACAACGCTGTCTGGGGAAAGGCCCTCGGTGACGCTCACCGGAAACCCCAGACCTCGACTCCGGGAATACTCCCGAAACCACTCACGAAGTCCCGTCTCGCGGACAGAAACAGAACCCGGTACACGACATCTCACGTCACGTGACAGGAGCACCACCCACTAGAAGAACGACCGGATGCGTCCACTGACGTCTTACACCGCGTCACAAGTGTCTAGCTACAACGCCCCATGCGGAGACTCAGACACACTCAGTAACCAGTACCACAGAACAAGGACTAGTTGGGGTCGCACCTGCCGGCGCCGTCCGACGCCCCCAACCTCGTGTGCACACTCAGACCATACGCCCTAGGCCTGTCCTCTAGCTGGTAATTCCCCCTAAGCCCGGACTCGGCTGTACGTGGGGGCCCTACGGTAACCAGCCTACTCATCATTTCTCTCGGGTCAACCGCTCCACCACTCCCAGGTGGGTCAGCACACGCGTGCCGTAAGAAGGCTACGACTAGTGGACGTGTCACCGAACGTGGACACTGAAAATCACGCGCACACTCATTGCGAGTAACACGGAGTAACAGGTGGCACGACACCACCAGACTCTAGATGGCCTACTAGACCTACAAAACCCAACGGCCTTTGAGTCACAAGACTCGAGGTCAAGATCGTTGCACACGACAGCATTGAGCCGTCAATCTGGCCTAATCCCTAGGTCCAAACCACAATGTGATAACTCACGAGGCAGTTCACAACCGCCGAGACCCATCCCTCGAGGAGGGAACTTAAGAAACCTCCAGCCCCAGGCTGGGAGACTGGACTCGCCGTCCAAGGCCACACGCTTGGCCCACTCGGAAGCCACCTTCCAGAGAAGCCACGACTTGCGGGGAAACCTCATCGCACTCACACCGATACACGGTGACTCGATCTAGTAAGAACATGGAAGCCCGGAACACCTAGGGTCACCCGGACCCACCAAGCCCACGGGCACGCTTATCGAGGTAACACGGTACCTCCAGACACCCCTAAACACGGTAACGAAACCCACGGGGTGTCCGGGACACTCACGAGGCCAAAGGTCGACCGCTGGGTCACAACCGGGTCGACCGGAGACCAACACAACACAATCGGAACGCTAGAAGGTCACCCGGACCCTTAAACCAATGGGCACGCTAATCGAGGTAACACGGAACCTCCGAACACCCAAGACACGGTCACGGAACTCCACGGGGTGTCCGGGACACACACGGCCCAAGGGGAGCACAATCAGCCGCAGACCGCCCGCCCCGGGCAGCCCGGCTGGTCACCTCCAAGAACGCGCTATAGGTCCATAGCGCGTTCGACATGAACGCGCTATAGGACCATAGCGCGTTCGACATGAATGCGCTACAGGTCCATAGCGCGACCAGACCAGGTCGCGCTATGATCCTATAGCGCGATAACCCTGAAAGCGCTAGGGCCCTATAGCGCGACGGGAACCGCCAAACTGTTCATCTTCCCTGATGAACGCGCCCCGTCGGGGCGGCGCGACCCTCAAGAACGCGCTACTGGAGCCTAATCACGTTCTCAGTCCGCGCCCAAAAATGACGGAAACGACAGAAAAACCCATTCCACGCCCCGTCCACCCCCAGGTGAAGGGGAAACAAAAGGGGAAACCATCCCCAAGCCCCTAGGCATGCATCTAAACCCCTGGATCGCCCAGAAACACGGTAAAACGAGAGATCCGGCTCACACCCCAAAAACATGCATTTTCCCCAAATCACCCCGTTTAGCCCGCTCGGCTCAACACGGCCTACAAAACTCGCGGGAAAAGAAGTACGCGAGTCGCGGGTCCATCTCCCTACCTCCACCGAAGATACGACGCATCGTGGATGCCGATCCACGAAGAAAACGCCGTTGAAGCCTCGCCGTTCCACGAACCCACGATCGAGCTTCACCGCGCCTCCACCTCCTCGATCCTCACCCATCCTCGCCTGCGCCGTCCCCAACTCTCCCACGCTCCACCCCGTCGGCCGCCGGAGAGAGAGGGAGAGAGGAGAGAGCGTGAGAAGAGAGAGGGAGAGAAGAGAGAAATGAGAGGGGAGAGAGAAAGAGGGTTAAATATATAGGCAAATCCGGAAATTCCAAAAAATACCAAAAATAGGAAAATCACATTTCCGCGATCCTCGGAACGCACCGATCACAACGATACCACACTCGCCTAGGTGAACGGCCCGGTGCACCCGCAACGAGGTTCCGAAGGAATTACCGAAACACACACCGGGAATCGGAAAACACACGCGGAAAAGCCGCGGAACACTTCCGGGCCTCCGTAACAACTCCGGATCACGCCGATCCGAACACGAAAGATGTCCGAAACGAAATTTTGGACACAACGGAGTTGGACACTCCGAGAAACCAGATCCGGGACCCACGAACAAGGCTCCGAAAAAAAATCTGGGGCATTACAGCCCTCCCCCCTTAAAGAAATTTCGTCCTCGAAATTCAGGACTAGCACCAAGTCGCAGGGGAAGAACGCCTCCACCAATTGACAACGCTGTCAGAGCCCCAGCACAGAAAAACATCGATTCTCGCAAAAGCACCAATCAGGAGGGATACGACCAGACCATAATCATGAACAACGCCTACGCTCCGCACGCCGCACACACATCGGCCACCAGAGCAGGCATAATACAAAGGCACAAGTCTGGTATCACCTCAGACACAACGGAAACCACTCACGGCATCGCTGCCACCCTCTCGATCATCGAGGGAACGCAATCCTCACCACAAGAACCAATCCACCGGTCGACGCCCACGCTCGGCGGACCAACCTAACACCAGCTTCTCTGCCAGCTGACCACCACAAATTTGTCGGCTCCACGCCGAGGACCACTCCCCACTCGGCAAGCCGAACGCCAGAACAGCACGGGACCAACTCTGTCAGAACTCAAACTTAGACAAAGCTCAGATCCCATCTGGGAAAACACACCTCAGAAACGGCCACCAAAAGGCCTCGCTGGCACGCGGCTCTCTCCATCCTCGAGCCCCTACAACCAGCATCTTCTGTCCGTGAAAGACCATCCGCTGGTCACCAGACATTCGCCAACGGGAAACCTCCACCGGCCCAGCAGGCACGATCCAACTCATGACAGGCCATCCGTTGACTCACGCACAGACCACCACCACATCCAGATGGATCCCCGCGCCAACTCTACCCTTCAGGGGAGCACGGCGGGATCCAATGACTCCATCTCCCCTCGGTCTTCACGTCACTCGACTCAGACTTATGGGGAATCCTCCCTTGCTGGCCGCAAACTAAGGATCAATATCCCACGTCAACGTCTCATCAGAGACCCACACACACAGGCATCGACCACCGTCCTGTCTCATCGAATCCTATCTAATCAAAACCTCCATCTCAATTAATCCAAGAGGACGCCTGCCAATCCCGACTCCCGCTCTTATCACAGAGCCACGGGACACACAACCTCTTACGATCCCCGGCACACTTCTCCAAAACATGATCTCATCTGCGAACACAGCCTCTAATGCAAAAATAGGGTACTCATGCGGCAACCTCGCCAGCATATTTCCCCAACTCTCCACCTGCCAGTGCCATAAATCACAATATCTCAAGCAACGGCACGGCAACAACACGTCTCACACCACCGGAGACAACACACACCGATGAACCAATCCTCCGCTGCTCTACTCATTCTCAAGAAATCCGCCCGTAGCCACCAACGCCACGATCCGCGCACTCTGATCCACACGCACAGCCATCACATCGACAACTCGAGATCCACCAACTCGACAACCATCTGCAACCCCGCATACTCCGATCCTCCGCACCTCGGGAACCACAACACCAACCGCAAATCTCAAAAACATCGCCCAGCCGGCCCTCGTCCTTCCGGAATAGCGCCAACACCCTTACACATCAGGGAACGAGCAACGCTTCTCACAGGCAACCACCTTGCCAAAACACGGAACACGTCTCGCACGGACTTCATGGCACACCGAGGCCAACCAATCCAGACACGCAATGCAAGACGACGAACCTTAGCCAAACACGATTCTCTCCAACCAAAGGAGAACCCAATCACACCTCCGACCAACGGAAGGAAAACTCCACACTCTACCTGACCTCGAGCCTCGCGCATGCTGGGAACAGCACCTTCCAGCACCAAGAAAACCATCACCACGTCAGGTCAGCGCCTCCGACACACTCAGCAAGTGTCACGTCGGACCATGATCACAACATCTCTCGATGCACCATCGCTGCAATTCTCCGAACGTAGTACCACAGCAACACACCCGCCGACAACCTCTGCCCAACGCAACACGACCAGGGCCACCACTCAAGGGAGAAAGCTCTCGACCTCGATCCGCAGACCCCACGCCGGCACGAAAGCCGCGAACAGCAACCACCCTCACCGCGCCGCACAGCGCACTCAAACTCTCAAGCGAGAAACAAAGCGGAAAACATGCACGAAACCCTATGCCAGCTGCTGACTGTACTGGACCTTACGGACTCTGATCACTGCAATATCTCGAATTCCCATGTACGTTCACAACCACGCTCTGATACCAACTGTGACGACCCGAGAATCCGGTTACCGGGAAGGCCCGATAACCCGTGACTCGAACCGCCGCCCACGAGCCGGGAGGGCGCGGAAGGGCTAAAAAGGAGTGAGGAGGTACAAAGAAATAGGAAATAAGACAGGACGATTCAACAATTAACAGAAATAAATGAACAACTACAACAGAGTCCAGTCCAACAGAAAGTACAGTCTAAAGCAGTAAAACGTACCACATGCCAAGTGAACACTCGGCCCGGCAAGCTGGCAACCAAGAACCTCCGTACAGCACCCTCGAACCTCGAGGAAGAACCGCCGCACCTGAAACGCAGGGGTGAGCCTCCTGTCACTGGCCCAGTAGGGATCCCGCGGAACCCCAACTGAGAAACAACGGCAGAAGGAAAGCAGTAACTACGAAAGCAGGAAAGTAACTACGGTGGCCGGTAAAATCTCGGCTATACAGCTACTCCTACTGTACCAGAAAACACAACCTAGTCTCCCGTCGGGGGACAACCAAGCCACGCACCCGACCACCCGATTCCACGATCGGGGACCACCAGACACGAACCGCCCTAGCCACGCTACTAGGAAAACGCCACGATACCTCCGTAACGGAGGCCTGCCCTCACAAAAGGGCCCGAGCCAAAACCACACGGTCAGGAACACGGTCACGACCTCACCGTCGTGAACACAACGCTGTCTGGGAAAGGCCCTCGGTGACGCTCACCGGAAACCCCAGACCTCGACTCCGGGAACACTCCCGAAACCACTCACGAAGTCCTGTCTCGCGGACGGAAACAGAACCCGGTACACGACAACTCACGTCACGTGACAGGAGCACCACCCACTAGAAGAACGACCGGATGCGTCCCCTGACGTCTTACACCGCGTCACAAGTGTCTAGCTACAACGCCCCAGGCGGAGACTCAGACACACTCAGTAACCAGTACCACAGAACAAGGACTAGTTGGGGTCGCGCCTGCCGGCGCCGTCCGACGCCCCCAACCTCGTGTGCACACTCAGACCATACGCCCTAGGCCTGTCCTCTAGCTGGTAATTCCCCCTAAGCCCGGACTCGGCTGTACGTGGGGGCCCTACGGTAACCAGCCTACTCACCGTCTCTCTCGGGTCAGCCGCTCCACCACTCCCAGGTGGGTCAGCACACGCGTGCCGTAAGAAGGCTACGACTAGTGGACGTGTCACAGAACGTGGACACTGAAAATCACGCACGCACTCATTGCGAGTAACACGGAGTAACAGGTGGCACGACGCCACCAGACTCTAGATGGTCCACTAGACCTACAAAACCCAACGGCCTTTGAGTCACAAGACTCGGGGTCAAGACCGTTGCACACGACAGCACTGAGCCGTCAATCTGGCCTAATCCCTAGGTCCAAACCACAATGCTATAACTCACGAGGCAGTTCACAACCGCCGAGACCCATCCCTCAAGGAGGGAACTTAAGAAACCTCCAGCCCCAGGCTGGGAGACTGGACTCGCCGTCCAAGGCCACACGCTTGGCCCACTCGGAAGCCACCTTCCAGAGAAGCCACGACTTGCGGGGAAATCTCATCGCACTCACACCGATACACGGTGACTCGATCTAGCAAGAACATGGAAGCCCGGAACACCTGGGGTCACCCGGACCCACCAAGCCCACGGGCACGCTTATCGAGGTAACACGGTACCTCCAGACACCCCTAAACACGGTAACGAAACCCACGGGGTGTCTGGGACACTCACAATGCCAAAGGTCGACCACTGGGTCACAACCGGGTCGACCGGAGACCAACACAACACAATCGGAATGCTAGAAGGTCACCCGGACCCTTAAACCGATGGGCACGCTAATCGAGGTAACACGGAACCTCCGAACACCCAAGACACGGTCACGGAACTCCACAGGGTGTCCGGGACACACATAGCCCAAGGGGAGCACAATCAGCCGCAGACCGCCCGCCCCGGGTAGCCCGGCTGGTCACCTCCAAGAACGCGCTATAGGTCCATAGCGCGTTCAAACAGAACGCGCAACAGGACCATAGCGCGTTCGACATGAACGCGCTACAGGTCCATAGCGCGACCTGGATCCTATAGCGCGACAACCCTGAAAGCGCTAGGGCCCTATAGCGCGACGGGAACCGCCAAACTGTTCATCTTCTCTGATGAACGCGCCCCGTCGGGGCGGCGCGACTCTCAAGAACGCGCTACTGGAGCCTAATCGTGTTCTCAGTCTGCGCCCGAAAATGACGGAAACGACAGAAAAATCCATTCCACGCCCCGTCCACCCCCAGGTGAAGGGGAAACAAAAGGGGAAACCATCCCCAAGCCCCTAGGCATGCATTTAAACCCCTGGATCGCCCAGAAACACGGTAAAACGAGAGAACCGGCTCACACCCCAAAAACATGCATTTTCCCCAAATCGCCCCGTTTAGCTCGCTCGGCTCACCACGGCCTACAAAACTCGCGGGAAAAGAAGTACGCGAGTCGAGAGTCCATCTCCCTACCTCCACCGAAGATACGACGTATCGTGGACGCCGATCCACGAAGAAAACGCCGTTGAAGCCTCGCCGTTCCACGAACCCACGGCCGAGCTTCACCGCGCCTCCACCTCCTCGATCCTCACCCATCCTCGCCCGTGCCTCGCCCGCGCCGTCCCCACCTCTCCCACGCTCCACCCCATCGGCCGCCAGAGAGAGAGGGAGAGAGGAGAGAGCGTGAGAAGAGAGAGGGAGAGAAGAGAGAAATGAGAGGGGAGAGAGAAAAAGGGTTAAATATATATGAAAATCTAGAAATTTCAAAAAATACCAAAAATAGGAAAATCACATTTCCGCGATCCTCGGAACGCACCGATCGCAACGGTACCACACTCGCCTAGGTGAACGGCCCGGTGTACCCGCAACGAGGTTCCGAAGGAATTACCGAAACACACACCGGGAATCGAAAAACACACGCGGAAAAGTCGCGGAATACTTTCGGGCCTCCGTAACAACTCCGGATCACGCCGATTCGAACACGAAAGATGTCCGAAACGAAATTTTGGACACAACGGAGTTGGACACTCCGAGAAATCAGATCCGGGACCCACGAACAAGGATCCGAAAAAAATCTGTGGCATTACAAGTAGAGTGCACGGGTTCCTTCTGCACACTCGATCAAAGGAGCAGTTGTTCGTGCTGTCGGGGGACATGGACCTTGGCGAGGTGTTGCAAGATGGATTCCTAGATAGGGCATCAAGGCGTGGGTTTTAAGGCCTTGTTGTTGGGCGCAAACACGGTGAGACCCTTGTTGTTGTTGGCGGTGAGACCTTATTGTTCTTTTTGTTGGCCTTAGATGCCGGAAGTAGAACGCAAGGAAGAAGTCTTGATGGCGTAGACACTCCATGGACTTGTAGTAGGATGTCGTAAAAGTGCAAGGGGGATGAGGAAGATTTGCCCAATGAAGTATGCACAAGTTTTGTTCACAAGAAAGCTTTGAGAACACTTAGAATTCTTCCTCCTTAGGGTTTACAGACTCCATCACATTGTATTTATAGTGCTAGGTCCATAATAGCAAGTTTGGAGCTATTGGAGTAAGGATGGAAATCCAAAATTTGAATCCAGAGCAAATATGGAAACTTCTGGGAACACAAGCAGTTGACCGAGGTAGTCAAGTGTCCCAACTGGGCTAGATTTTCTAAGTATCGTCTATCTATTTTTGCTTAGATGATGTATTATCTAATCTTCTGTCCATCCTATTTGTGTTAGATGATATATCTTCTAACCTTTCATCTATCTTAGAGATTTAGATGAAAAATCGTCTAACCTAGTTTCTTATCGTTTTGCATAATAGACAGTGTGTATAGTCTATATCTGGTCTGATTATATGATATATCTCACCTAACACTCAGTCTTCTTGTTTAATTAGATGATATTCTAATTGATTTAGTTAATGCTATTTCATATATTTAATCTTTATTTAAGTTCAAGAAGACTTGAATTAGGTTTAACTTGTAAACTAACTTAGTCAAACTGGGATAAATAATAATTTATATATTTATTTTGTCATAATTAAATGCTGAAGCTTTGGAAAAATGTATTTTCCCAACACACTCAACTTGACAACAAAAGTCGTCTTCTTTAGGATATCTTGACCAAGGCCCACACTTAACCTTGCATACATGTTAGAGTTGGGCTTCTCTCTTTGATGATGTCAAAAAAGGGGAGTTTGCTTGTTTTTTTAATGTAATGTGACGTGAGATTTTATATTGCTTTGTCCTTTCCTATAACATAGATGATTTGTTAAGATAAAGTTGGTCTCATCATTTGTACATTGTAACATCAACATTTATTTTTCATAATCATATCTCTCACATTTAATTCATTTTTCTTGGTCACTTATTTTTCTTACCATCGATCAAAATAACTGAAAATATTATTATAATTTAAAAAAAACTCAAAATAGACACACGCGCGAAACGCGTTCATTTGACTAGTGTATATAGAGGAGCAAGGGCGACGAGTTCGCCTTGGACTTGGAGAGGGTGAAGTCCAAGTTGAGCTTGGACATGGGAGAGAAGCCTTGGTGCCTAGGGCTTGCAGTCCCAATGGGACTTGGAGCCAGAGGAGGGAGGCTGGCCGGCGACGATGCAAGTCCCAGTTGGACTTGGAGAGCAGGGGGAGGAAACCCCTCCCTTCCGTCATGCACCATGATCCCACCCCGGGTGGGATTCCCACATGAGCCAGCCAGGTTGCCATTAATAGGCAACCATCTTTTTAATGGGCCGAGGCCCATTCGCTAACACATATGCTTTGACAATCAGTCAGTAAAAAATGTGAACTTGCGTTCAACATTCAAGAATGTTGGACTTAAGTTTCTCATCTTAGGCTATTGTCATTTACTCGTATGATCAAATGATTGAGTTGAGAGTAACAAAAAAGAGTGGTAACGAATATGCCAACTCTTTGTTATAAATAACTCTAAAAAATAATTATCAATTACAACGCCCCCCCCCCCCCCCCAAAAAAAAAAAAATCTAGCACATCACACTCTGTGAAAAAAGCCGCTGATGAGTTATGAGCTCATGTTTGATCAACGATCGTCCAATTATGTCCAAAGTGATGGGGACATCACCTCCCATGTCCACGTTCACAGCTCGTCTCCTCGCTCCGGTTGCATCTGGAATGTTCTAGTCATTTAATTTTGAGTCCTATGTAATTTTTATTTGAGTCATTTGATGTATTTTCCCTTTTATTTGAGTCATGTTCCTAGGTCTTGTGTTCATTTCCCTAAGTTTGAGTGTCATCAGGTTGTCTAGTTAGCTATTGGGCCCAATTCATTGGGCTTGGCCCAAGGGCTCTCCCCTACCCCCTCGGTTATTTGTCATTAAGTCAATTGTCAGGGACTTTTGTAGAAATGTGGGTTTCCTATATATAGGATATCATTCCCCCCCATTCCAACTTAATGAATCAATGAATGAAAAATTACCATTTTGTGAGTTCTATCTTTATTTTTATGGTGGAGTGAATCCATTAGTGAGGTGAGAAGCCTTAGGGAGAGAATCCCACCCATTCCTTTCTTAATCTCTCTCTTTCACCCCTCTTTCTCTCTCCTCTACACCCAATTTCAAAAATTTTCTCTCTCCTCCCTTCCCAACCATCACTCTCCCACCTACTCCCATTAAAGGCCACTCCCCTTCCCCACACATCCCATTACTCCACCCCCTAGTCCCAAGAGAGCTTCCACCAATCCTAGCTCCACCTCCCAACCCCCAACTACCCCACCCACTTCCCCAAGCACCCTTCCCACAACCCCAAGCACCCCTATTACTTTCCCCACACACCTCTTCCCATTCCCCAAGACCAAAATTTAATCCCACCCTTAAACCCATTTTCAAAGACCCTTTCCCTCTCACCCACCTTCCCAAATTCGTAGCTCCTCCTCCCACCACCTGTTAGACCCCCTTCCAGACCCCTTTCTTCCCTTCCCCCACCTTAGAACACCCCCTCCTAGACCCCCTCACAGCCCGGGCTTTCCCCACACCCATCCACCCCCATTTCCCCTCCCATATACCCCATTCCCCCCCATCATCTTCAACCTACAGCTCTCAACCGAAGATCTGTAGAAGAGCAGCAGCTTGCAGAGGGGACCACGGCTTCATCCGGACGTTTCTGAAGGATCCAGAGCCATCATTGGAAGCGTCTCCCAGTCTTCTTCGCAACGGCGGTGGTTTCATCTTCATCCGAGCTGTGTGCTGCCCGGGAGCTCCGTTCTCCCACAACTGCGCAGAGCTGCCCCGGCTGAGTACCAGAACTAGATTAGAAGCTCTGCCACGACGAACCTCGGAGGAATAAGCTCAAGAGATCTTCTGAAAACTACGCGGTTCTGCTACCCACAGTCTGCTCCGACCTGTCAGCATTGTTCTGAGTCTCCTGATCTTCTCTGGCATCGTTTGGCTTCCCCGTCAGTTTTGCTGCAAAGAAGACTCGTCCACGGTTCCAACGACTCTGACGGTGCTTGATTCCGAGTTCGGGAGCTGTCGGGGCGTCCTCTGCAACCTGCTGTTGGAAACCAGGAGCTGCCAGTCTGAAGGTTTGCCTCCCTGTTCCGGCCTCCACCCAGACCAGCACCGGCGACAGAAGAATTCTAAAAAAATTGGACGTCTTCCCTGGTCACCTACGAAGATTTCTCAGGTGGTTTCGTCCCCAACAAAATTCATTACCAGTCGCAGCAGTCAAATCTTCAATCCCCTGTCAGCACTCACAGATCCTGGCAGAATCGGCAACCTCCCAACTTCGGTGTTCCTTTCTCCAATTCCCCTCCCCGCTTGGCCGGCTGAAGGCCCCTCCCTGTGTGGAGGTAGTATTAGTTGTAATATACCTTAACCCCCACCCCAAGATCCCCCTCCTGCGAGAGGTGTAGTTTTGTATTCATTTGGGCATGCCAAGCTACCCCGGCGCGGCGTGTGGGGATCCACCGCCTCCCCGCTCGCCCTCGTCTTCGAACGGGACCGGTTTCTTCAAACCGGTCGAGTAAGTGCTCTAAAACCTTGCCCATTGTGTTTGTCTTTCAATACTAGTTCTTAGTTCCGCTGGCCGTGAGAGTGAGAGCTCGATCCTCAAGCCCCATAAACTTGAGTGATCACCGTGGGAAAATTGCAACCGGTGCCTTTGGCACTTTGTCGGCCTCCTTGATTTGGGCATCCTCACCCATTGGGAATCAAACCTTGGCATTGCTGGCCCTCTACCAGCAAGGGCCCAACCCCTCAACCTCACCTTGGCATTGCCAAGTTACCCCGGGCTTGGGTGAGCGACGATAGAGCGGTGGCCCAATTCGGTCCATTTGAATGCGATTGTGCTTGCTTGCATTAAGTCCGAGGTCGTTTCACATCAATTGGTATCAGAGCAAGTTTTAGACTTGTCTCTACTAAGTCTAGTCCTAGGGCCATTACATTATTCACTTGTGCATCACCCTTGTCCACCATCATGACTACCTCATACTTGGCATACTCACCACTCTTAGGCCCATTAGAAGCTTTTGTGTTTGATGGATCCGGCCCTAGCATATATCAAGAATGAGAAAATTCCATAGACCGACACTTTGGGAGGTTCACCTTATCGGGGCCTATCCAAGTCAACTATGCCAAGAGTTTGCTCTGGCGCCAAGCTAGGAAAGAATGGGAGTGCATTGTAGGTTTGAGAGAAGCCAAAGGGGAAGCACCCATTGAATCTTGGGTTGAAATGAGGGATGATCTTAGAAAGATCTATGCACCCCAATCCGAACCTTCTCAACCAACCACTCTTCTACCCCCAACCCCAACTCCAACCCAAGTACTTCCCCTATCAAGCCCAACCCAAGCCCGTCCATGTTCACCACCCCGGGAGTACCATGAGCCGGCTATCTCCACTCCACCACCAAAAGACCCATTCCTCCCCTTGGAGGAGGAGCCTATGATCCAAACACCTGATCTCTTGGAAGTAAAGACCGACCGACCTACTCCGACCTACCCCCCACCCATTGAGATCCTAAATGCCTTAAACGGTCTACTCACTAGAGACCTTGGCCCAATTTTCTTGGAAGAGGTTGACTCACTATTTGGGAACCTTGAAGACATAGAGTCCCTCCCTCTAAGTAGCCCTTTCCATGACCCCTTTGACCCTTTCCTATGGGAGCCTAGATCCCCATGTGACCCACCGACATCACCCACCACCCACCCATTCCTACCCATACCCCCCATGTTGAGCCAAGCCAACCTCAACCATGACCCAGGCTATACGATGAGAACATTGACCTTAGGTAACATACACCTAGGGATTGATGAATTACCCCACCCCATGATGACCACCTTCTTAGATCCATTCGATCCTTTCCAATGGGAGTTCAAAGGTTGTCCCACACCTATACACATGGAAGTCACCTTTGGGAAAAGCATGCATGTGTCTAGGCTTACCATACCCCTTGGCATGAACATTATGTTGGGTCCATTCATTCATATCACCCACATGTCAAGTAGAAAGTATGAGTGGTCCATATTCGGATGTCATGGTCCACCTTCATTCATCAGGGGTCTTAAGCATGTCAAAGGCATCTACGGATGTCCGGGTCCCCCAATATTTATCACCAATTTGCATGATAGGGCCACCTACGGGTGCCCCGGCCCACCTAGGCTAACCAAAGTCTACACTGCATCATTACACGATAGGTCTACTTTTGGTTGCCCAGGTCCACCCATCACCCCTAGAATGTCTGCATTCACAACATTGCATAAAGAGATCCGCAAGCACATTAGCAAGAAGAATGTGACTATTAAAAGGCGAGTCGACTCTCATCGACGTCACCAAGAATTCCATGAGGGTGACTTTGTGATGGTAAGGACGGAGAGGCTCTCCCCGGGAGCCATCTCCAAATTAAGGCCACGTGGGGCTGGTCCCTTCCAGGTCCTGAGGCGCATTGGTGCAAATGTCTATGAGTTAGATCTCCCCGAGGAATATGGGGTAAGTCCCACATTCAGTGTCGCCGACCTAGTGCCATACAAGGGACCCACGGTGGTACCTAATGATGATATTGAGCCTATTCCCTCCGTTGAGAGAGCACCCACCCGTGAGGAGAGTCCACCAGCCAAGAGAGCCCAGCGTGAGCGCATTGAACGAATATTGGATGAACAGGTCACTACCACCAGGAGCAAGGTATACGAGCGCTATCTCGGCAGGTGGATGGATCGGTCTCGTTCGGAAGACTTGAGGGCAGTACCACTTCTACACCCTCCAAGGAGGGGAGGACACTTACTCGACGGAGTCGAGTTCTCCGCACCCCGAGTGTATGATGGGGACATCACCTCCCATGCCCACGTTCACAGCTCGTCTCCTCGCCCCGGTTGCATCCGGAATGTTCTAGTCATTTAATTTTGAGTCCTATGTAAATTTTATTTGAGTCATTTGATGTATTTTTCCTTTTATTTGAGTCATGTTCCTAGGTCTTGTGTTCATTTCCCTAAGTTTGAGTGCCATCATGTTGTCTAGTTAGCTATTGGGCCCAATTCATTGGGCTTGGCCCAAGGGCTCTCCCCTACCCCCTCGGTTATTTGTCATTGAGTCAATTGTCAGGGACTTTTGTAGAAATGTGGGTTTCCTATATATAGGACCCCATTCCCCCCCATTCCAACTTAATGAATCAATGAATGAAAAATTGCCATTTTGTGAGTTCTATCTTTATTTTTATGGTGGAGTGAATCCATTAGTGAGGTGAGAAGCCTTAGGGAGAGAATCCCACCCATTCCTTTCTTAATCTCTCTCTTTCACCCCTCTTTCTCTCTCCTCTACACCCAATTTCAAAAATTTTCTCTCTCCTCCCTTCCCAACCATCACTCTCCCACCTACTCCCATTAAAGGCCACTCCCCTTCCCCACACAGCCCATTACTCCACCCCCTAGTCCCAAGAGAGCTTCCACCAATCCTAGCTCCACCTCCCAACCCCCAACTATCCCACCCACTTCCCCAAGCACCCTTCCCACAACCCCAAGCACCCCTATTACCTTCCCCACACACCTCTTCCCATTCCCCAAGATCAAAATTTAATCCCACCCTTAAACCCATTTTCAAAGACCCTTTCCCTCTCACCCACCTTCCCAAATTCGTAGCTCCTCCTCCCACCACATGTTAGACCCCCTTCCAGACCCCTTTCTTCCCTTCCCCCACCTTAGAACACCCCCTCCTAGACCCCCTCACAGCCCGGGCTTTCCCCACACCCATCCACCCCCATTTCCCCTCCCATATACCCCATTCCCCCCATCATCTTCAACCTACAGCTCTCAACCGAAGATCTGTAGAAGAGCAGCAGCTTGCAGAGGGGACCACGGCTTCATCCGGACGTTTCTGAAGGATCCAGAGCCATCGTTGGAAGCGTCTCCCAGTCTTCTTCGCAACGGCGGTGGTTTCATCTTCATCCGAGCTGTGTGCTGCCCGGGAGCTCCGTTCTCCCACAACTGCGCAGAGCTGCCCCGGCTGAGTACCAGAACCAGATTAGAAGCTCTGCCACGACGAACCTCGGAGGAATAAGCTCAAGAGATCTTCTGAAAACTACGCGGTTCTACTACCCACAGTCTGCTCCGACCTGTCAGCATTGTTCTGAGTCTCCTGATCTTCTCTGGCATCGTTTGGCTTCCCCGTCAGTTTTGCTGCAAAGAAGACTCGTCCACGGTTCCAGCGACTCTGACGGTGCTTGATTCCGAATTCGGGAGCTGTCGGGGCGTCCTCTGCAACCTGCTGTTGGAAACCAGGAGCTGCCAGTCTGAAAGTTTGCCTCCCTGTTCCGGCCTCCACCCAGACCAGCACCAGCGACAGAAGAATTCTAAAAAAATTGGACGTCTTCCCTGGTCACCTACGAAGATTTCTCAGGTGGTTTCGTCCCCAACAAAATTCATTACCAGTCGCAGCAGTCAAATCTTCAATCCCCTGTCAGCACTCACAGATCCTGGCAGAATCGGCAACCTCCCAACTTCGGTGTTCCTTTCTCCAATTCCCCTCCCCGCTTGGCCGGCTGAAGGCCCCTCCCTGTGTGGAGGTAGTATTAGTTGTAATATACCTTAACCCCCACCCCAAGATCCCCCTCCTACGAGAGGTGTAGTTTTGTATTCATTTGGGCATGCCAAGCTACCCCGGCGCGGCGTGTGGGGATCCACCGCCTCCCCGCTCGCCCTCGTCTTCGAACGGGACCGGTTTCTTCAAACCGGTCGAGTAAGTGCTCTAAAACCTTGCTCATTGTGCTTGTCTTTCAATACTAGTTCTTAGTTCCGCTGGCCGTGAGAGTGAGAGCTCGATCCTCAAGCCATAAACTTGAGTGATCACCGTGGGAAAATTGCAACCGGTGCCTTTGGCACTTTGTCGGCCTCCTTGATTTGGGCATCCTCACCCATTGGGAATCAAACCTTGGCCTTGCTGGCCCTCTACCAGCAAGGGCCCAACCCCTCAACCTCACCTTGGCATTGCCAAGTTACCCCGGACTTGGGTGAGCGACGATAGAGCGGTGGCCCAATTCGGCCCATTTAAATGTGATTGTGCTTGCTTGCATTAAGTCCGAGGTCGTTTCACATCACAGATTGCAAGGGTAAGGCATGCACTAGGTATATTGTTCTCTAACTGCAATGGATTAAAATAATTGTAAACCAGTTAAGGACGCTAATTTGAATAATGTTTCAACTGGTCTCCCCCTCTGCAGGCCGACGCTTTTGTTTGCAATAAGTGGATGAGCTTGGCATCATCCCACAATAATATCAAATTTAAGTTATTGAAAAGTAGGGACATTGTTAGCTTAGTTTGATTTTGTAAGGATTTCCATGAAATTAAGTCAAGTAAGATTACACTATGACATAATTCTAACGTAGCCAAATTAAAATCTCTTTAGATCAAACTAAAATATTTTGGTTTGTAACTCACCTTCCGTTTCTAACGAGTCTATAACATAAAAATATACTTGAAAAGAAAATAAATAAAATTTATCTTAAGGTTAAAACATAAGCATTAATAGTCTTCAACATATATAGAAGATAGCTAGTGATTAGCCTTTCTAAAATGAGGTTCGAACATTTCTAACCGTCAAAAAAATCAGATGCATAATTATTTTGTGATTCTTTAACACTATGTAATATAGCTTGATTTATTTATTTTGTAACGTGTGAGTCGATTTTAAATTTTGTAACGTGAATTATGATAAATACGGGACGTACGTCTCAGATCATAATTATGAATTTTGATATCATATTAAAATTTATTAGATTGAATCATCTAACTTAACATTTTAAAATGTTGAGTGGAGATGACATCATAATTATAATTATATTATATTTTTACCTATTTTCAATGAAAGATTATTCTCTAACATCATGTACTAAAACTTCCGGGGCATGCACCGCACGCGACTTCCAACTCGCGAGCATTGAGCCCGATGCAGCACACCGCATGATCCTGCTCGTATTCGCCATGCGATGAGAACATGCATCAGGTAAACATTAGAAAAACTCTCCAGACGTTATAGTTGGATGCATATCTTTAAAATCTTTATTATTCTTTTTATCTTTATCTATATTATATATATATTCATAATAAACCATGGTTTGACATATAATTTTACCATTATCTGTCGTATGTGGATGAAGATGGGGAAGATATTAATACACTCATTTAGTCTTTCCACATAATCAAAATTATATATGTATATTTATCACTCGAATCTTTCATATTCTCTTTTATATTCTTTGAACATTTTCTATTTATGTTTAATAGAATATTTCGTCAACTTGATTAGGATCCAAAGGATATAAGGAAAAGAACATAACTACTACATGTAAACATAAAAACATAAAAATACATAATAAAACACGCAAGATTATAAAGTGTTGTGTGGTAATCTGTGTAGAAAAATAACGGTCGCCAGTACCCACGACCTTATCCGGGCTCGCCGACTTCTGTACGGCTCTGGCCCGCCACGATCGTGTTAATCCTCCGGGCGACCACTTGGGCGCACATTAGAGTGTCGGGAATTGTGCGCTTCCGGTAAAAAGATGAAAATCCGGGTGCACGTAAAGTACGCGTGGAACGCCTTTCACACGTCGCCTCGTGGTGCAACAACTCACCAGGGATCCTTGTCTTGCGTTCCTCAAAGAATGCAACCGAGTCATTGGCAACTCCCAAGTAGGCAGTACCAATGATATCTCAGCCATTAACGCACCATATGCCAACATCTGCGCAGATACCTCCTTTCCTCGATAATAACAGGTTGATCCCGGCTATTCTCGAGGATGGGTTTTCTGACCTATTGGACTTGGTTGTAGTGGGCGGTCCCATTCAGGTTTAAAAATAAAATAAATATCATTCACGTGCTTCACATTTTATCGGATAAGGCCCATAAGGGTGAGGGTTGGGGCCTCCGATCACCGGGGCGGTAAAAAACCCAACGGTCAGGAGACGCGGGCTATCCAAGCCGACACGTTGAAACGGTTACAACATAGGCAGCTATTCGAGGGGCTATAAAATAAAACAAAAAGGTTTTTTTTGTAAAAAATAAAAATTTTAATTACAAAAACAACTCTCTTAAATGAATAATTGTAAGATTAACATCCGTAGATAGTTATTGCTATAAATAATTCTCTTGTATAAAGATTAGTGTATAATTATCACTAAAATTAGTTACGGTTACATCGTCAGTTTTGATCCATACGATTAAAATTTTAGATAAAATATTTTTATAAAAGTATTATTTTCGTGGACATATTATGTGAAAAAGAGAGAAATAAATATAAATAGATAGATGTAGAAATAGAGAAAATTTCAAAAGACATTAGAGATGCTTTATTTTTAAAATTTTAGTTACAAATTAATTATAATCAAATAAGAGATTTTAATAAATTTTTTTGACGAAATAATTTGAAGAGCTAGAAAATTCTAAGTCACACACTCTCGAAGGATTGAGTAAGTGACTATATAACATTAACATTAGATGTTAAGCATGAATATTTTTACAAGTATTATAATATAATTTATTTATGAGATTTTTACATATATATATATATTTATAAAGTTCGATTTTGTCAAATATACCTTTCATCAGAGCATATTATCATGAATATCATCGAAATATGAATAATGTCGCAACTATGTCCTCGCCGTAACTTCCATGTGTTTAACCCGAGTTAGGTGTGAGTTGAATAGTAAGATTTTTGTATAAATACTCCTATAAAATTTGATTTTGTCAAATATACTCTACATCTAACGATCGTAGATGACATATTTCACATAATATTCTCCTCCGTCGGCGACAGTAAATTAAAGGGTACAACCGTAATATTTCTATCTAAACGAAGGATATTCATTTTTAATCTACTTAGATTAAGGATATATTCTATAAAATTAAATTTTATAGAGATATATATGTAAAGATCTCTTTATTTATTTATAATAATAATTACCTAAAGATAGAAATTGTGACATCGTTCAAATAAAAATGATCTAGAGAGATTTTTTGTCCCCTTTGTTTTGGGTATTTTAGCCGCCAGAAGCAGCAGGCCACACAAGACCAGTAGTCGCGCGCGACGACCAATTGCCGTCATCGCCGCTACCGATCCTGTCCCTCGTTTCGGCTGCTGGCTCATGCTGCTGCTGAACAGTTTCTGCTGCCTCGGTGCCAGAGGACAAGGGAAGAAGATGCCAAACCACGCGTAATTCTACTTCCTCTCTCTCTCTCCAGTTTTCTCTTTCCCCATTTCTTCGAATCTGCCGAAGGCTTTTCCCCACTATGTTTTTCCTGTTTCCTGCTGTTCTCTCACCGGAATCTGCAGGGATATCTTGCTGTGGTTGTGTTGGGAATTCTAGGGGTTGCTGTTGGAGGTGGGTTTTTGGTGCCGGGGCGAGTCGGAGTGGAGATCTGGAGATCTAGGGTTCTGAGCACCACTGCGATCGCCAAATGCAGCGGTCGGGGAGGTACCTGGACAGCTCAGGAGCGATGACGAGGGGGAAGCGGGAGTTGGAGCCGGCTGACGTGGAGGGCGAGCAGCAGGATCCGAAGCGGCAGAAGGTTCCAGCCCTCGCAAGGTTTCGTTTTTCTTCCCCTTGATTTTTGTTGTGTTGGCCTGTGTTCTTGCTTGTGTTGTTATCCGGATTTTGTCCAAATTTGGTGCTATTTTTATCAAGGTGGGAGTGGATAGCCACTAATGAATAGAATCTGTGTACATTAGTTGATTCCAGGAGTAATGTAGTCAAGAGGGTTTTTGTGACCTTGTACAGTAATCTGCAGTTCCACGTTGGATTCTTATTCTAACAAAGCCGAAGTGAGGTAAGAACCAGATCACTTTGCTGTTCCAACCGTGTCCTTTTTGGCGATTAAAGCACGGCAGTGAATGCTCGGGCTACGCAAGAGTGCATCAAGCAAGTGAGCAGCAAGCATGTTTTGTATAGTGCACAGTCGACTTCTGGTATGATACTCTGTGGGTGGATTGGGTGGGGAGGGGGGGCAGAGGCATGCTACCTTCTAGGGCTGTCAATGGGCCTGGCCGGCCCGACAGGCCCGCGGGCTTGGCCCGATTTCGGGCCGGGCCTCAAGGTCTTTTTAGGCACGCGGGTTTTTAGTCGGGCCTAAAAGCCCGGCCCGACTAGACTCGCGGGCCGGGCTCGGGCTTTGAGTTCGGCCCGCGGGCCGGCCCGGCCCGATCCCTTTTTTTATTCTCACTTCAAATTTTAAAAATTATTTAATCAAACTTATGTTATTTTACTTAATTAGAAATTTTAAAATTCTCTTTTCACACAAATTATGTAATTAATATCAAAATTTTAATTTATTTAGTGAGATTATAAGTTTTATAGTATTAAATCTATTAATTTTTATTATTTTTATTATT
>JAHNEJ010000832.1:0-101084 GCA_022559845.1 Amorphophallus konjac
TCAGTGCATGGTACTCTCGGGGTGGTGAACATGGGTGGACTTGGGTTGGGCTTGGTCGGGGAAGTTCATGGGTGGGAGTTGGGTTCGGGGTGAAAGATCGGTTGGTTGTTGAAGAGGTTTGGGTTGGGGTGCGTAGATCTTTCTAAGATCGGCCCTCATTTCATCCCAAGATTCAATGGGTGCTTCCCCTTTGGCTTCTCTCAAACCTACAATGTTCTCCCATTCTTTCCTAACTTGGCGCCAAAGCAAATTCTTGGCATAGTTGACTTGGACAAGCCCTGACAGGGTAAACCTCTCAAAGTGTTGGTCTATGGACTTCTCCCATTCTAGATATATGCTAGGGCGGGATCCATCAAACACAAAGGCTTCTAATGGGCCTAAGAGTGGCGAATATGCCATGTATGAGGTAGTCATGATAGTGGACAAGGGTGATGCATGCAATGGCCCTAGGACAAGACTTAGTAGAGACAAGTCTAGAACTTACTCTGATACCAATTGATGTGACACAACCTAGGACTCAACAAGCAAGCACAATTAAGCATTCAAAAATGGACCGATAATAGCAACCGCTCACCCGATGCTCACTAAGACCCGAGGTAACTTGGCAATGCCAAGGGGAGGTTGTGTGGGCTAGGCCCTTGCTGGTAGAGGGCCAGCAAGGCCAAGGTTTGATTCTCCAAGGGTACGGCTGCCCAAATCAAGGTCCGACGAAGTGCCAAAGGGCACGGGTTCCACTCTCTTCCCACGATGATCACTTATAGCAAATGAGCTTAAGGATCGGGCTCTCGTCACGGCCAGCGGATTTATGAACTAATATTGAAAGAACAAGCATGCATTAGAGTAAAGTTTTGGAGCACTCACTCGACTGGTTTGAAGAAACCGGTCCCGCTCGGAGACGAGGGCGAGCGGGGAAGCGTGGGTTCCCCACACGCCGCGTCGGGGTAGCTTGACCTGTTTAAGCTATTATATCACTACACCCCATGCAAGGGGGGAATCGTGGGGAAGGAAAGATGATAGTTACATCCAAACACTACCTCCACACAGGGAGGGGCCTTCAGCCGGCCAAGTGGGGAGGGGAAACTACTGCTAAGAGTGATGAAGAAGTGATGACACCAAATCAGCCTTCTCTCTGTAATAGCTGACAGACAGAGGGTGTGGAGGCCGCAGAACTCTCTCTGGAATTTCCCTGAGGATGAGACCAGTGGGGATCTCTTCGTCTCTAGAACATGAGTGCCTCTGAATTTTTCCAATTTCTTCAGGGGTCACTGGCGGCCTGGGCGGGAGTACGAACAGGGTTGCTGAATCTCGGACTGTCTGCAATAGACTATCAACAGCAAGAAGACGCGGCTGCCCCGACCGTTCCCGAACTCTGAATCAGTCGCCGTTAGAACCGTTGGAACCGTGGGTGAGTCCTCTTTACATAAGAACAAACGGGGATGCCAAAAGATGCCGGTGAAGATCAGAGGACTCAGAAAAGTGAGGAGTGGTCTATGTAGACAGTGGGAAGCAGAGTCGAACACCTGAGGAAGAAAATTGGTAACTTCTACTGCAAGATGCCGAACGGAGTTCCGCTTCTTGGTTCTGAAAGTAGACAGGGAGAGGAAGAACTTTTCAGAATAGCTTGTGGCCTGATTCCTCCGGAGTTTGTCGTGGTGAAGCTTTCTCTCCGGATCAGGATCTCTGCAGAGCTAGCTCCTGGTTTCCAACAGCAGGTTGCAGAGGATGCCCCGACAGCTCCCGAACTCGGAATCGAGCACCGTCAGAATCGTTGGAACCGTGGATGAGTTCTCTTCACATAAAAACTAACGGGGAGGCCAAATAATGTCGGAGAGGACCATGGAACTCTGAACACTGTTGACAGGTCGGTGCAGACTGTGGGTAATAGGACTGCGAAGCTGAGGAGAAAATTGATAACGCCAGCTACAGGATGCCAAATGGAGTTCTGTTTCTTGATTCTGGAAGTAGACTGGTCGATGAAGAACTTTGAAGAAGAACTCCTAGACTGATTCCTTCGGGGTTCGTCGTGGCAGAGCTTCTAATCTGGCTCAGGTCCTCAGCCGAGGCAGAACTGCGCAGTTGTGGGAGAATGGACCTCCAAGACGGCTCGTAGATCAGAAGAAGATGAAACCACTTCTGTTGCGAAGGAGACTGGTAGACGCTTCCGACGATGGCTCTTGGGTCTTCAAACTCGTCCGGAGGAAGTCGTGGTGGCCGCTGCAAGTTGCTGGTTCATCTACAACCTCTGGACAGCAAACTGCAACTTCGAAGTAGCTTCCAATGACCAAGAAAGAAGAAGGGGAAGGGGGTAGATGAGTGTGGGAGTGACCCCTGGTTGTAAGGGGGTCTTGGAGGGGGTGTTCTAAGGTGTGGGAGGTGGAGAATAAGGTCTGGAAGAGGGTCCAATAGATGGTGGTAGTGGGGGCTGTGAATTTGGTTGGAATGGAGAGAGGGAAAGGATATTCGAAAATAGGTTTAAGGGTGGGGTTAATTTTTTGTCTTGAGAATGGGGGGGTTGTGTTGGGGAAGGGAAGGGGTGCTTGGGGTAGTGGGGAAGGTGCTTGGGAAAGTGGGAGGGGTAGTTGGGGGTTGGATGGTGAGGAGAGGATTGGTGGTGGGGGTCTTGGGAAGGGGTGGAGTATTGATGAGGGTTGTGGGGAATGGAAAGAGGCTTAAATGGGGTAGGTGGGGAGTGGAGGTGGTTGGGAAGGGAGGAGAGAGAAGAAAATTCGAATTTGGGTGTTGAGGAGAGAGAAAGTGGAGTGAAAAAGAGAGATTAAGAGAGGGAAGGGTGGGGAATCTCTCCCCTAGGGTTTCTCACCCAAAAAAATAGAATCTCTCCACTAGATAAGAAGTGTAAACTCTCAAAATGGCAAGTTTTTTCATTCATTGATTCATTAAGTTGGAATGGGGGGGAATGGGGTCCTATATATAGGAAACCCACATTTCTACAAAAGTCCCTGACAATTGACTCAATGACAAATAACCGAGGGGTAGGGGAGAGCCCTTGGGCCAAGCCCAATGAATTGGGCCCCAATAGCTAACTAGACAACCTAATGACACTCAAACTTAGGGAAATGAACACAAGACCTAGGAACATGACTCAAATAAAAGGGAAAATACATCAAATGACTCAAATAAAAATTACATAGGACTCAAAATTAAATGACTAGACCATGCCGGATGCAACCGGGGCGAGGAGACGAGCTGCGAACGTGGGCATGGGAGGTGATGTCCCCATCAATCCAGAGTATTGAAAGTCCAGTACAGTCTTCAGCTGGCTTTGGTTTGCTATTCTTTGTCGCTTCGTTTTCTGTGTGTCGCCTTGTGCGTGCTGTCCTGGCACTGTACGAGATGGCCATGCTCTCGTCAGGATGTGACGAGGTGTTTCTTTTTCATTGTTGTGTTTGTTTTGATCAAGTTGTACTTGGCAGAGTTCGCCGGAAGGCTTGAATCTACAGTACGTTGTTCGAGATTTTCTCTGTATGTTGTTCAGGTTGCTTTTGACCTTTAGCCTTGGTCTGATGACCGTGCACGTTCTCACTTTGTCTTGGTCGTCTCGGCTTGAGTCTGTTCAACTCTTGATGTGTTTCGCTTCTGTTGAAGTGCTCGGTTAGATTCTGTGTTTGAGAAGTTGCTTGGGCAAGCTAGGATTTTCCCTTCCTGATGAGCTTTCGTGGTTGAGCTTAATTGCTTCTCATCCCTTCTGGTGGAATCTTCTCGAGGTTTGCCTTGGAATTGCTATCTTAGTGATGCCTTTGTCCTGTGTCTACTTAAGTGTGGATGGTTTTGTATAGAGCCTGATCTGCTCTTTGCTATACGGTTGCTTAGCTTTGAACTCCATCTTGGTGTAAGAGCTGTCGTGCACCGTGTTTGTCGTGCCGTGTCCAGCGGCCGACGTGTTGTGAAGGCTCATTTATCATTTTCAGGACGTGAAGGTAAGCTGAGATTAATGCTTTTCCTTGTGCTTTGTGTTGAAGCTGGTACTCTTCTCCTGTTGCACTTGGGCTCCTGGTAATCGGTTGTTCGTTGGATCGGTACTCGTGGCGTGTTGTTTGCGATCTTCATAGATTGCGAAGGCGTCTGGTGTGTGCTAAGATGCGATTGCCGAGGTCGTTCTGATGCCTGTGTGCGTTGTTGAGTGCGCAGCTGAAGCATGTGGGCTGATTACCCACGGGTCGAGAGATTTATTTCTTCTCGATGTGACTTCATCTTGGCTTCCTATGCCTCGATGTCGTCTGTTGCCATGCCGTTGCTGGTGGTTTTCAGATGTTGGCATTGGCATTTGTGAGTGTTGGGGAATTAGTCGGCATTCCTGCTGACTGAGTACCCTCTACTCTGCATTTTTTTTTCTCTTGGGTGTTGTGCTCTTGAGGCGTGTTCGTAGTCCTTGAGTTGCGTTCCCCGAGATTGTTGTCGTTTCCCGTTGTTGTGGGTCTTTTCTTGGTGAGCAATCTGATGCGTGACCCGTCCCTTGTGGTCGTGTGCTCAGCTGTTCCTGTGCCTTGATGTGACCCTGCTTGCAGTTGTGTTCCATGGTTTTGTGTTCAGAACGGAACCGAGAATTCTGCAAGTGCTGCTGTTGCTGTTGGTGTTTTGGCGTTGTTTCTCTATGATTTTGTGTCTCTGTTTTGGACCAAGTCTTGTCGGTTAGCCTTGCTGTACTCTTTTTCCTTAGAGTTAGCTTGCGACTCTGATCAGATATGATATCTGAGTGAGGACTGACTTGATTGTGTTTACGGTTCAGCAGTGCTGTTGTCGTTGGCGTCATGTGTGCCGGGTGTTTCTTGTTGCCTTTGGCACTGGAGCCGATGATGTGGTCGAGCTGTCAGCTGAGAGGATTGTGTCCCCATGTTTAAGCTGATACTCGCTGTGTCTGTCGTTTCGCTTCTTCGATGTCGGTTGTTTGTGGCAGTCGTGTCTCCATTTCTGGTGAGATGTAGGCTGACGTTGCCTTGTTTCGGAGGTGTCAGACTTGTGTCCACTTGTGTCGTGCTCGATCCAGAGCATGTGCTCGCGATTATGGTCTGACAATGTTCCTCTGAGCTGTGTTCTCTCGAGATTTGTGTCGCTTCCGTGGTTGTGCTGTTGGGTTATTCTTCCCTGTTTCTCCTTTGTTAGTCCTTAAATTTCGAGGATGAAATTCCTTAAAGGAGGGGAGGATATAATGCACTGGATCCTTGGTAGATCTTTATTGGATCTTTTGGATTTGTTTTTGGTGAGTTTCGATTCACTTTTGTGGCTTCCAAGTTGAGCTTTACGAGCCGTGTGGGTTTTTCTCTCGTACTAGTTACGGAACCCTACGGTGAGTTTATTTGTCAGTTCATCGACTCGTGAATGCAGCAACGACGATGTACTCTCCGAGCCGATCGTTTCGACTATTTTTGCGTATTTTTCGGAGATAGGCCCTAAAATCAGATTTTTCAGAAATTAGGAAAATTCCTAATTTCTTTTCCTTCCTCTCTCTTCCCTTCTTATTTCGCCGCCGCCGTCTCTCTCTCCCATTTTCTCTCCTCTCGAGCTTCCTCGGCTCCGACTGCAGACGGAGGACCTAGGAGCGAGTGTTGGGGATGCTGTGGAGCTGACTGGGTGCACGACGGGGCGAGGATGGAGTAGGTTTTGGCGCGATCCCGAACGGTGGATTCAAAGCCAGTGTTTGAGCTCGTGGCGCGGTTTTTGGCGCGGTTTAGTCCCTTCGGGGCACGGTTTCTTCGGTGGAGGTAGGGAGACGGATCTCCACTTCCTCCTACACGTTTTCCCTGCTTCGGTGCGTTGTTTGGTGCTCGATCGGGGGAGATCGGGCCGGCTTAGTGAAAATCGTAATTTTTGGGGTTTTCAGGGTTCGCCTGAAAATGGAAACCATTCGTGGTGTGGTTAGTGTCAAACTGACCGTTGGGATGTCTGGATCTCATTCACGGTTTCGTGTCGATCGGTGGTCATTCGAGGCCGGTAGGAGTCCGAGAACCTCGGTGACTCGTTTAGGGTCGATTTGTTCAAATCACCATGATCTTGCGTTTTAGCGCGTGCATGTGGGCTTTTTAGCCTCCCGATGTTATTTTTCATCATCTAGCTTTATTTCCCCTACGCTTCGGCGTGAATGGGGCGTGGAACGGGCCGATTTGGCGTTTCCATTGTTTTCCCGCCGTGACCGGTGTAGCGGTCGTTCCAGGGACCGTCACAGTCCCTGAAGGCCCTACGACAGACCGTCACAACGTCTGGGCGTTTTTAAATTGTTCGTGGCTGAGTGAGCGTGACGGTCATGTCCCTGACCGTTACACTCCCCTGACGCGTCCCGGCTGGTGCGTCACAGCCATTGTGCCTTTTGTGTTGTGTTTGAGGCGGTTGCTCTGACGGCACTCCCCCAGTGCGTCAGAGTGGTGTAACGCGCCTGCCCCAGGCCGTTACACTCTATTTGACCGCGTTTGACTGTTTCTGTCGGTTCCTAGGACGCGCCTGCCCTGGTGCGTCAGGCTTGTGTAACGCGCCTGTCCCAGGCCATTACCTTCCGTTTGGTTGAGCTGGGTGGCTGTGTCTGTTGGTTCTAACGGCCCCCCGTGCGTCACAGTGTTGTAACGCGTCCGCCGTGGATCGTTACGTGCTATTTGTCCGAGGTTTCAGACTTGGGTCTGTTGGCCCTGACGCGTCTGTTCCCGTGCGTTAGGTTGGCGTAACGCGCCTGTTGTCGTGCGTTAGGCCGCTGTAACGCGCCTGCCCTGGCACGTTACACTGTTCGCGTTTTAGTTTCGAGCGTGTTGGCCCTGACGGCCCCAGGCGGGCGCGTCAGAGCTGTGTAACGCGCCTGGATTAGGTCGTTACATGCCCTGTGCATTTTAGGTGTTGTCTGTGACGGCTCCCCCTGCGACCGCCACGTTTCTATAGCGCGTCTGTTCTAGACCGCCACAGTCTTGTTCCTCTAGAATGTAACGGCCCAGCGCTAGACTGTCACGTTCGAGTAACGGTCTAGGAGTGGTGCGTTACAGTCTTTGAGCTCCGATTTCCGTGGTTCTGGTTTCTGACTGTCTTGGCTTATCCTTGTGGTCTGCCCGCTTCCCCGTGGATGTCTCTGGACGTCCTATGAGGGCTAAGACTACGTTATAAGGTAGCCAGGAGTCTTCTTGCTTGAGGTAGGATTCTTTTCCTACTATTGAGTGTGTCTTTGTCGGGTTCCGGTCAACCCGGGGTGACCCAGTGGTTGACAGGTGACCTTGTGTGGGTGTCTCAGCGGTTTTGTCCAGTCTGAGACACTGGTTCTGGATGCCTCGAGGTATCGTCTTACCTTGGTTTGTGTGTCCAGGCGTGTCTGAGGGTCCTCGGTGTTACCTCAGGTCTCCGTGAGTTGTTTTCTGCGGAGTGTCGTTTCTCGTGGCTTAGGATTAGACCGATTGGCGGCTTGTTCCGCTGTCTGTGACGATCTTGCCTTTGAGTCATCCAACTCAAGGATCGTTACGTGGTAGGTCTAGATGCCTTGCCCTGAGTCTGTCGGTAGTGGCTGTGCTGCCATTCGTACTTCGAAGTACGTGTCGTGGGGCGTTCTTACCTACTTGTACTTCAAGCACTTGTGTTTTGAGTCTCTGTGTCATGTGAGCCTCCGTTTGTTGTAGCCCTAAGGCCTTTGAGTTGTCGATCCGCCTGCGGATGGCGGAGGGGTGTTCCCGACATACGGTTTGCAAGCTAGTTCCGTGGGCTCCCAACCAATGGTAGCGTCCTACCGAGGGAGAAAACTAGCTAGAGAGCCTGGCTTAGGCTAGAGCCAGTGTGTGCACACGTGGTCAGGGGCTTTGGACTTACGTTGACGGGCATGACCCTGACTGGTTACTTGATGATGTTGTTCCTGTTTGGTTCAGCGCGTGTCTGCGACTCTGCCGTGGTTTCAGCGGTACCGTAGGCGAGACACTTGTGTCGCAGCATAAGACGTCAGTGGACGCAACTGGCTGTTCTTTTTGCGAGGGGGTGCTTCCGTCATGTGACGCGTGACTCTCGGCGTTTCTTGTGCGTCGTGACCTTCCCGAGTTAGCCTTTCTGTGGCCCTAGTCGAGGTCAGTGTGACGTTACGTGCACGACATTCTAAGTCGTGTGTGCCGTCGTGTCTATTGTGTCTGTCTTTTGTCCATCCGTGCAGGTCTTCGTCTTAGGCCTGGCGTCGTGTCGACAGATCAGTAACTCCTGACTTTGTCAGATCAGAGTCGCCCTTCTGTTGCTGTTTGGAGTAGCTTAGGGTGCCGAGCTCTTCTCGGTGGCCGTGTTCTGGGTTTTACGGCCTCGCCGTTCCCTTGCTTTTGGCTTCCCTTGCTCTTAGCCTGTTCCCTACTCCAGCTGTTCCTGTTCTTTTTACAGCTTTGCAGTGTAGTTTTTTTGCTTTACTAAACCTACTGTTTTCGTTGTTGTTGTTCCATGTTACTGCGTGTTTTCCAGTGGGGATCCGCGTGACCCCTACTGAGCCAGTGACACGAGGCTCACCCCTACTTTTCAGGTGGGGTGACGTCATTCGTTCTGCTTCCGTGTGGTTCCTGGTGGGCGTGCTCGTAGCGTGTCATTGTGGCCTGCTGGTACCTGCGTCGGGCTTCCCCCGACTTCTCGATATGTCTTTTCTTTTCTATCGACTGTACTTGCTAGACTTGCTGTCTTTAACTTTGGACTCGACTCTGGTGTATAATTGTTAAAATGAAACTGTTAATTAAAAAGTAATTTTATTTCTGCTACTTTAGCAAACCAATCTAATGAAATTTAATTACTTACTGTTATATCTCTGTGGCTTCAATGTACTCTACACATACCTTTTTTCCCTTCGGAGCTTTACCGCTCTTGGGAGGCCTCGCGGGTTCCTTGTGATATCACGTGTATTCGGTAGTCCTACCGGGTATACCTGGTATCTGGAACACGGGTCGCTACATCAGATTTTCAAAACATGAAACCATTTCTTTTGGAATCCAAACCTTCCTAACATTCACATTTTGTTTGCTTAGAGCAGGGATTTGGTTTTTCTTTTCAACCTTGACATTCACTTTTTGTTTAGAGGCTCTTTGTTGGATTTTGTGAGAGTTTGAGGAAGTTTGCTTCTTAACCCATTGTGGCCACCGGTTGATTTTGGGTTGAAAATGATTGTTTTGCCACCTAGGAAATTGATGCACACAGAAATCACAATTGCCCCAAAGATAGGGTGGTGTCAACCTATGGAAGTGTCGACCTGTGTGAAATTGTTTGGCGGTTTGAATGGTTGATGGCCAAGGAGGTGTTGGCCTGTGTTGTGAGGATGGTTGACTCTTCTTGGGCTTTTGAGCAATCTTTTTGGAGATTTCAGTGGCTGCCTCTTCAATCTTTTGTTTCCCTTTCTCCTTTTGTTTTTGCTGGTTTTGTGTGGGAGTTGAGTTTAAGGTGGAAGCTTCGGAAGATGAAACAAATGTGACAGTTTTTAACCCAATTGACCTTTTGTTTGTAGGTTCAAAACCTAACCCTTCCTTGTTGAAGTTCATTCTGGTTCCTAGCAATGCCTCTAGGTTTTCTCTCCCATCCACAAACTTTTCTAAGGATTGTTATTTATCCTTCAACTCTTTTTGTAGGTCTTTCAATATTTTGAAGAAGTTGAATGTTGACTTGTTTGACAGCTTCATTCTTCTCATTGCTTAATTTGCTATCATTTTCATAAGTTTACATTTTGAGATTCATGTTGTCAATCTCATTTCTCAAATCTTCATTTTCAGTTTCCAAGTCAGCCATTTCTTTTCTTCCTTACTCCAAGTTCTCAATCATTTTCTTAAGATCTTCAATTTCAGTTTCAAGTAGAGCATTCTTATCATTCATATCATGATCATGCACAAACAAGTTGATTTTCTTTTTCAATGATTTATTCTCCTTTTTGTGCATGTCATATTTTTCCATGAGCTATATATATGCTTCCTCCCAATCATCAATTGTGTAATTTTCAAATTGAGAGTTTACCTCAGTTTCTTCATCACCTCTAGCCATGAGACAAAGATCTTCCTTTTCCTTGTCTGAGGAGCTAGTTCCACCATCACTTTCTTCCTCGTCACTCCAGGTGGACACCATGGCCTTGTTCTTCTTCTTGCCCTTCCATTTGTCAGCCTTTTTGAATCTGTCAGGACAATCAGTCTTGAAATGCCCTGGTTTGGTGCAAGAATAACAAATGATTTTGTCAGATTTCTTAAAGTTTTTAGAATTAGATTTGAAACCATTTCTTACCTTTGACCTTCCTCTCATGAAGCTCTGACCTTCATTTCTTAAAAATTTTCTGAACTTACGTGTGAGCATTGCTACGTCATCCTCATCTCGCTCACTTGCAGAATCCTCACCTTCATCAGAAGTGCCTCGACCGCTGGGTCCTGCTTTAAGAGCTAGGGGATTTTTTTTAGGCACCTCAGCCTCTTTGTTCTTAAGGTTGATCTCATAGGTCATCAATGACCCAATGAGTTCATCTACCTTAGTTGTTGCGAGATCTCTGGATTCTTCAACCACGGTCACCTTCGTGTGCCATGCTGGAGTCAATGATCTGAGAATTTTCCTCACAATTTTCTGTTCTGAATATTTCTTTCCCAAATCTGTTAGACTATTAGTAAGCACAGTTAAGCGAGCATACATGTTTTGAATCGACTCATCAGGCTTCATGCGGAACATTTCATATCCAGAAACTAAAATGTTAGCTTTTGTTTCTCGTACATGAGAGGTTCTTTCATAAATTACCTCTAGCTTGTCCCACATCTGTTTTGCCGTTGTGCAGGTAGCAACTCTTGAGAATTCTACTGGATGGAGTGAGCATTGCATGATGTGTTTGGCACTCCAGTTGACTATGGATTGTCTTATTTGTTCTTTGGTCCACAAATCCTCATTATCCGTAAGCTCATACGGACCTTTGCTGATCACTCGCCAAAGTTCGTAGTCTTGGGAGCGAATGAACACCTGCATATGATGTTTCCAATAAGGATAATTAGTTCCAGTAAAGTAAGGAGGTCTATTAACAGAATGTCCTTCAGGTAAAAAACCTTTGGACGCTAATCCACCATTTCCCTCAAGGTCGTTGGATCCCATAATGAGAGATTAGACTATGATACCACTTGTTGAGTAGTGGATAGCGGATCTAGAGGGGAGGGGTGAATAGATCTGCCCCTCTTTTCGCAGAACACCCCTCTTTAAAGCTAGATAAAGAGAATCACAGCGAAATATAACTAGCTTAGCGAAGGACACAACGATTGGCTTAACAAGATGAATAAGCAATATAGATATTGAACCTAAGCATGCATCTATCACAAAACAATTGCACAAGCAAACCACAACACACGAGATTTTAAGGTGGTTCGGACTAAATCCCTAGTCCTACGTCCACCCCTCACCAAATCCGGTGAGGCTCCACTAGTGCCACGCACTGAACCGTAAATCGGAAAGACCTCCGATTGCCTTCCTACTAACCACAGGTAGGGACGTCAACACCGCAGATCGGACAACTTTCGATTGCCTTCCTACTAACCACCGGTAGGAACGATCTTCAGTTTCAAATGCTTGAATGAAATGGAAAAAGAACAAATATGAAAACACTCAAACAAGATATAGAATATGCTCAAGAAGGAAAGATCTTGTCTGAGATTCGATGTTGATCTGCAACAAGGGCTTCTTCTCTCTTGCAAAGACTCCTCTTGATTCAGCAACAAGGGTTCCTTCTTCTTTACAAATCGATCTTCCTTGAATCTCCTTCTTTGAATCTCCTTTGAGTTGATGTAGGAGATAATGGATGCAACTTTGATCTCCCTTGAAAACCTTGTGAAATCAGCTTCCTTGGATCACCTTGATAGCCTTGCTTGCTTCTGCACTTCCTTGGAGGTTGATGGATTCAAAAACAAGCTTGAATCACCTTGGATGGATGAAGAACTCCAGCCCGAAGCACTGTTCACGGAGGTGCTATAGTACCCACGAATCACCTCCTCTAGCCTCCCTTGATCTCTCTTGTGCCTATTGAAGAATTAGGGTTTCTAACCCCTCATGTGTTGGTTTTATAGACTTTGAATGGTCCTTGGACATCCCCCAGACCAGATCCACAATCCATGGGGGATTGGGTGACTTTGGGGTTAAACAAATATAAGAGAAGGGACTCTTCTCGAAGTGGAAAACAAAGTCAACATTTGTTGGCTCGGGGCTAGCGGTCGACCTGCAGAAACTGGCGGTCGACCGCTACTGAGAAACCCTGTAGACGGATGGTCCCTGGAATTTTCGGTCAACCGCTACTGGGCTGGTGGTCGACCGCCACTGAGAAACGTGCAAGCAATTTGCTGCTGGCAGGGGCGGTCGACCACCCCTGGGCTGGCGGTCCACCGCCAGCTGGGCAGAACCCGGGTTACCCCGGTTCAGTCCATTAACCATTTAGCTCCGTTGCTTAAGTCCTTTAGCAGCCCGTTCTCATCTGTGGTAACAACCTTGATAGTCTTGAAGATTGCTATTTGATTATATCGCTCCTATAATCAAAATTTTATTCCGGGGGCTCCGCCCCCGGAAAACCCCGCAAGGGGCGCTGCCCCCTTGACCCCCGCGACCTGACCGGGTAGGTCGATCCCCGCAACCTGACCGGGCGCAATCATTGAGCTTTCACTTTTGCCATCTCCACTCCATTCCTTGGCATATCTGTCATGAAAGAACATCAAGTAGTTTAGTCATATAAGAGTGGTAAAACATCAATGACTTATAGTGTTTAGCCATTATCAAAACCAAGAATATCAAATAACTCAAATGACCACAGAATGATGTCGAATGACCCAAGTGACCACAAGATGACTCAAATGACCACAGGGGCTCAACAAAGAGCATATCTCTACCGATCTGATCCTTGTTCTGAACGCGGTTCCTGAAGATCCATTCGTGGGCATCTCCTATGAGCTTAGCCGGCTTCCACTCCGCGGATAAAACTCTCCAGCGAACCCTACCACTCCTATGGACAGGATTGATAGCAGATTTGAGGGGGATTTCTTCTTCTCTCATTTCCACTCTTTTATTTGGGCATAGATAAATATCATGGGCTGTCATTGTATATCCTTTTATTTCATCGAACTCTGAATATTGTCGTGTGTGGGCGGAGCTGCGTCTCCGAGTGTGTGGTTTCATTGCGAGGTGAGTTTCCCTGAGTCCGTGTGTGAAGACGGAGCTGCGACTCCGTGTGGTTTAGTGTCCGGGGTGTGTTCCCCGACTGTGTGTGTGTGAGTGCTGCGGTGGCAGCGTCTTGGGGCCAGGCCCCGTGTGTGTATTACTACAGAAGCAGCGTGTGTGGTGTTGGGACTCGTCCCCGTGTTGCTACATTTTGTAGCATGTAGTGAAGCCTTACCGGGGTTCGGTGAGGGGTGGACGTAGGGAGCCCGTCGTGGTCCCGAACCACCTAAAAATCTATGTATTACATGTGGTGTGCCTGTGCGATTGTCCATATCTCCTATCCCCGTTCACAGGTCTATGTTATAGATTTTTATTCACTCCACCATCACATCTTGCTAGCTCTGCTATCTGTTATTAGTAATCGTTTGTTGGTTGGATATCCATGCTTAGTTGTACTTAACTCGTTCCTTGCATTGTATATTCATTTGAGATCGGAAAGGTTGAGAGAACATTTAAATCTCACTTGTGTTTAGGCCAATTAACATAGTTATAATTCCGTTGTGTTTAGTTCTAGAAAGTTTTGAAATCCGCCATCTCGGTAAGGGGACAATTCAACCCCCCTTCTTGTCCGCCATCTAGTCTGGGCCAACAGTAACCTCAAAAGTCAAGGGAATTAGATTTGAATTGACAAATGAATTATTTGAAAGAACACTGAATATTCCTGCTGGGGGTGTAGAACAAGATAAATATGTTTTTGATGAGCATGGAGCTTATGCAATTCTTACAGAGAAGCCTAGTGATCCCAAAAATGTTAAGGAAACTTATCTCACAAATTTGCAGGCAAACAATGTAGATTATGGAAAATCCACTTAGAAGAAAAAAGAAATTAATAAATAATATGGAGGAAAAAGAAGAATGGGAAAGAGGGGAAAATAGGGAGCATGCGTGGATGCTAATAGGAGGGTGATCGCCAGAGACCGCGGGTCTCAAATGAATATAACAATAATAACAAAGTAGGGATCACGATATAAATACCTTTTAAAAGAAGCGGGGGAGATTATGAATGCACACCTTCTCTTCTAATCGGCCGTCCGATGAAGAGAGTTTCTCTTGATTGATTACCCTTACAAAATAAAGAAAACACCAATAAAAATATGGATTAGGAACAAGGTGAGTGTAGCATCAAATTTTTAATGTAAGATAAACATGAAGCATGGAATAGAACACACCTTGTTTGTGTTTTGGCTCTAAACCCCTATGCAAAGGGTGGATAAAAATTGATGAATGATAAAAGGAGATGTGTAAGTGTTGCACAAGGGGAGGATCTCAATATTGAGATATTGAAAATAAGCTAAAGAGGAAGAAGATGTGATGCATGAACTAATTAAAATGCAAGATAGAAATAAAAGAGATGAGAGAAAGAATTGGCTTATGGATCTATTCTCCAAAAAAGGGGGCTTCAAATCTTCAATGTCTTCAAGGAAGGAGAGCTCCAACGTGTGTAGCCTTGTGGTGCATGGGAGACTCCCTCCTTGAGATTGCGGTCCGGCATCACCTCCCATGTTGTGTCTTCTTTGGATTTTATGAATGGTGTGGAGTCTACTGTGTTTTGAGTGATTGGCAACTGTAATGGTTGACCTCGTTAACATTGTGTTGACTCTAGTAACACTAAATATTTTGATGAATTTATTGAAGTCAGAATCTTTGCTAGCTTACGCTTGCATATTAAGGTCGATGCACGTTTCCCTTGTGCATACTAAGGTCAACGCTAGTTTCGCATGCAAGCACACTAAGGTCGATGTATGTTAGGGTCAATGTAAGGCTCAGGTCAGTGCACATCACTATTCACATGCACAATCATAGTCGAAGCACATGCATATAGCTTGCATATCAAGGTCGGTGCACCTCCTGCTAGCACAAGTTAAGGTCCGCGCATACACTGTTCAAGTCAGTGCACACTTTGCGTTCAGCATACTAAGTCTATGCACTTCACTGTTCAAACCGCACATAAGGTCGGTGCACATTTAGACAGTATGCATAACGGAGGTCGGTGCATGTTTGCGTTTAATTGTCTAAGGTCGGTGCATGTTTGCGTTTAATTGTCTAAGGTCGGTGCATGTTGTCTGTGAGGTCAGTGCATACTGTCTGTGCTACATACATGAGGTCAGTGCACATCTGCCTTCCTCACATAAAAGGTCGGTGCACATTTGTTGTATGCATATTGAAGGTCAGTGCATACCTGTCTTAGTCAGTTATAAGGTCGATGCATATCTTACATCATGCACATCAAGGTCAGTGCACTTTGTGCTTCATGCACATTAAGGTCGATGCTAGTCTTCTGCCCGTACATAAGGTTGATGCAACCTTGCATTGTTTTGGGTACAAGGTCGATGCTAGTAGGCAGCACTTCATACTTAGGTCGATGCGAGCTGATGGTGTCTCATGCATTAGAGTCTGTACTAGCTAGGTGTGTCCTATATAATAAGGTCGATGCTAGTAGCATTCTCAGTGTGTTAAAGTCAGTACATGGGTCAGTATGTTATACTAAGGTCAATGCATGTGTCTGTGTTGGCATGCTGATTTGCTCATACACATATCATCAAACAGCTAACACTCATGAATGTTACATTGCCAGGTCTGCCATACGGTCGAGCATCTACTGAGCAACCTGTGAACTTATCTCACGTGGAATTTAAGTACCAGGTTAATGGCATGTGATCCAAGGCAAGGAGCGGACCAGATGATCCTGCCACATGGACTGTTACAGTGCCACGCTTCAGGCACGTGGAACCTCGAAGGATCAGATCTGCGTGAAAGTTTGGGCGGGAAACGTGATATCCACGCGCCCATCACCTGCTGTCTATAAAAGGAGGATGATCGCCTTCAATTCATGAAGAAGAAGAAAAAGTAGAGTGAGTGCAGATAGCAGTGCGGTAGAGGCTAGAGAAAAAGAGAGACACAGAGAGAGGGAGCAGTGAAGAAGTTCGAAGAGAGCCAGCCCGATCAAAGAAAGAAGGAGAAGCTTGAGGAAAAACAGAGTATCGTAAGAGAGTGGAGAGGTTGAGAGATCTGATAGTTGTCCTGATTTTTGGTTCAAAACCAAACCCAATCTGCTCAATTGGAGCTACATCTTTGTCATTTCTGTCTTTAGTTTTATATTTTTCTTGTTCGTATCCTTGTTAATCTAAGCTGTGTACCAACGGTTGTTGGCAAGCTGTAAGGCCCAGCGTCAGAGGTGGATTCCTCTGGTTAGCGAAGCTGTAAAGTTTAGTAGAGTGTAGGGAATTTGTTTCCCCGAAGCTGTGGATCAGAGGAGTTAAGCTGTGCATCAGCAGTGAATCCTTACTCGGTTGAGTAAGGGGTGGATGTAGATCTCTGTACGAGATCGAACCACCTAAAAACCTTGTGCCTCGGGTGTGATTGCTCATGTGATTGTTGTCTGGTTATTTTTCTGAATTCTTATCGTTGATTGCTCTCTTAGTGCTGCTGATTGCTTGAATATCCCTGTTGAATATATCATACTATAGTTGTGTGAAGAAGGTATATAAAAGGGCGCTACTGGAAGGATAGGGAAATCTATCTGGAAGGGGTTTTCCCTGCGTGAGCAAACTCATTGAGTCCACCTCCGCCTCGAACCTCTTCCATAACTTGTTCTGAATTCATTTTACTGAATTTCTGTTACATCTTCTATATCGTCAGCTCTTACTTCTCATTAGAGTTCTCATCCAAATTTCACTGTGATCTGTATTGGTCGTGGTTGTTTTAATCTACATAAATTTCACAAAAATCTGCTTAACATTCTGCAATTGTTTGGGGTAGATCTATTCACCCCCCTCTAGATCTGGTTTCACACGTTCCATCACCTGGTATTAGAGCCTAACTCTTCTGTAGGGCTTAACATCCCGGAGCGGTGGGTCATTATGGATGCTAGAGGTTTAACAGCAGAGGGCCATTACACCAATAAGCCACCGTTCTTTGATGGATTGAACTACGCTTACTGGAAGAACCGAATGCAAGTGTTTCTTCGTGCTAAGGATTATGAGATGTGGAAGGTAGTCAGCAAGGGACCCTTCGATCGCCCAGAGGATGAAGAAGTTTGGTCAAGGGAGCAGATTTGAAGGTCCACCTTGAATTGGAGCGCCATTAACGCCATACATTGTGTGCTAGATCCCACTGAATTCTCGAGGATCTCCTCATGTTCTACCGCAAAAGAGATGTGGGACAAACTGGAAGTTATATATGAAGGCACCTCACAAGTCAGGGAGACCAAGGCAAGTATGCTGGTCTCAGAATATGAAGCTTTCAAGATGAAGCCAGAAGAGACGGTTTCTGAGATGTATGCCCATCTGATGGTGATTACCAACAGTCTGAGAAGTCTTCAAAAGAACTACATCGAATATGAGTTGGTAAGGAAAATTCTTTGGTCCTTGACTCCCATTTGGCATACTAAGGCCACAGTTATAGAGGAGTCTTTGAATCTGGCTACTACTACCGTAGATGAGCTTATTGGTTCACTCATGACCTATGAGTTGAATCTCAAGAGATCGGATGATCTTGAAAAGAAGAAGAAATCGTTAGCCCTGAAGGCCGATTCCAGTAACAAAGGGTCTTCAAGTGAGAAAAGCTATTCAAGCTCTGAAGTAGACAATGACGAATTTGCTATGTTGACCAGACAATTCAGGAGGTTCTTGAGAAAAGAAGGAAAGGAGTTCAGAAGAAGATACCATGCTGGGAGGAAACAATCCAGGTATAAATCTGACCATGGTAAGAAGAATGATACTAATGTTTGCTATAATTGCAGGAGATCTGGCCATCTGAGAGCTGACTGTCCCGAGTTACAGAAAGAGAAATCCAAGGTGAAGAACAAGAAAGGAAAGGCAATGATTAGCACCTGGAGTGATGAGGATGAAGGCAGTCACAACTGCACATCAGACAGTGAGGGAGAAAACAAAATGTGCTTGATGGCCAAGGACAATGACAAGGAAGAAGATGAAGAGGTAACTTCCCCATTCGAGAACTATACTCTTAGTGATTGGGAAGATGCCTATGCTGAACTGCTAGATAAATACGATGATGTGCGTAGAGAGAATATGCAATTGAAAAGAAAAATAAATTTTCTTGTGAATGATACATCTCTATCTGATAAAATTGCCTATCTTGATACTAAGAATGATTATTTGAAGAAATCATCTACTGAATCTGATGAATTGAAATCTGTTGTGATTGATACAAGAAAAGAAAATGAAATGTTAAAAAATGTGATTGATGATTTGAAAATGAGATTGCAAAATTTTGAGAAAGAAATAAAAATTGCCACTGAAAAATATGATGCTGTTGTCGGGGTAAACTGTGAACTGAAAAAGACCATTGAAAGTTTGGAAAAAGAAAATAAAGACAAACAACAAACCCTCGAGAGTATGACTCAGGGAACTGATAATTTGAATGCTCTCTTGGGTACTAAGGTTAATTTCAGAAAGGAGGGTTTAGGATACAATCTAACTACTAAGAAATGCTTTGGACTGAAAACCATATCATTTATAGTAGAAAAGGAAAAAGGAAAGAGTAGCCCTTTAATTAGATTGAGCAGTGAGAACAGTAATGACCAAAATTCTAGTAAAACTGCTAATCAACATAAGTGCCAAAGACAAGGGCAAATAGAAGGTTGAGGTGTCTAGTGGATCATTCACACACAATACCACACCTCAGATTAGAAGTCAGGTTAGGAGTAAACCTGTAAAAGCACAGGTTCATGGAGAGCGCCAGAATAGAACCACCCAGTCTCACATAAAAGATCACATGAATAGTCAACATATACCTATGCATACTTCGTTTGGGTCTAGGACATTCGGGATACCAAGAATGAACAGGGGCAATCCAAGTCGATTCTATTACCCTGGTGTGCATACCTATACAGCATTTCACCATCCACAGTTATATCACCTTGGGAAAATGGGTAGAGATAGAAATAACTCGAGGTCAGCATATCACTCATATCTAAACTTGAGTCTTAATGGTCAGCCTAGGACTTTCACTGGGTACACCTCTCCAAATGCTCATTGGGCTAGGCACTGGGATAGAAATGCTCAATCTGATAACAATAGAAATGCCAGACCACAGAACAGATCAAACAAGGCTTAAACTACAAATGTTAAAAGAAACAATCACAGTAAGAAGAAAAATGTTAAATCCACAAAACAATCATCACTGAAACAAATGTGGATTCCAAAATGTTTAGTGTCTTGTTTGAGTGATCTTACTGCTGCTTTGGGGCCCAAACATCTTTCGGTTCTGAAATCTTCCACTTGATTTCCTTTGAAGGTATGTCTGGCAGCCAACCACAACAAATGGTATCTTGACAGTGGCTGTTCTAGGCACATGACTGGGGACAAAGTTAAATTTTGCATGCTAGTGGAGAAGAATGGAGGTCATGTTACCTTTGGAGGTAATACCAAAGGAAAAATAGTCGGGTCAGGTAAAATAGGTAAGTGCTCTACCTGCTGTATTGATGAAGTCTTATTAGTAGAAGGCCTTGCTTATAATTTGCTTAGCATTAGCCAGTTGTGTGATAAAGGTCACAAGGTAGTTTTTGATTCTCTTGGTTGCACCATTTATGAACCCAATTCTGAAAATGTCAAGTTCATTGGTAAGAGAATTAACAACATATACATGGTAGATTTAGATGATGTAGCACACACCAATTTGTGCCTCAATGCTAATAAAGATGACTTGGGCTACCTATGGCATCGTAGGTTTGGTCATGCTAGCTACACTGTACTCCATAAACTAAATAAACATTGCATGGTAAAAGGAATTCCTTAAATTTTATTTAAGAATAATGATAAAGTTTGTGAAGCATGCACCCAATGTAAACAAACTAGAAAGTCATTCAAGTCCAGATCTGAAAACCTGTCTTCGAGACCCTATGAGCTGATACACATGGATCTTTTTGGACCTACAAGATCAGCTAGTTTATCTGGTAGAAGATATGGTTTTGTATTAGTTTATGACTTTTCTAGATTCACTTGGGTGTTCTTCCTGTCACATAAGAACAATGCTTTTGATGATTTTCAAGAGTTCTATCTTAAGATAAAACAGAATAATGATCAATCTATTTTGAACATCTTGTCTGACCATGGTGATGAGTTTGAAAACTCACAGTTTGAAGAATTTTGTAGGAATAATGGGATAACCCATAGGTTCTCCTCACCAAGAACACCTGAGCAAAATGGAGTGGTGGAGAGGAGGAACCGAACCCTAGTGGAGATGGCCAGGACTATGCTGGTGGAAGGTAATCTGCCCATGAGGTTTTGGGCTGAGGCAGTAAACACTGCATGTTACATAGTGAACAGAGCCCTGGTAAGACCTTTTACTCAAAAGACTCCATATGAGATCCTTAAGGGTAAGAAGACTTCACTTGCACATTTCAAGGTCTTTGGATGCAAATGATATGTTCATGTTAATTCTAAACGGGACCTAGATAAATTTGAACCAAAAAGTGATCTTGGATTTTTTCTAGGATATTCAGATAAGGCCAGAGCCTACAGAGTGTATAATATGAATTCTCAGAATATTGAAGAGTCACCACATGTGGTTTTTGATGAATCAATGACTAAAATTGACTCTGATCTATGCAGGGAGAAGAATGATGGTGACATTCTCAAGGAAGAAAATGTTGCAGAACTGGCTGAAGAACATGATGCAGAAGGATCAGGTTCTCAGGGGGAGGTAACTGAAAATCCAGGTAATCAGATTACCAATATTAGAATTCATAGAGATCATCCCTTAGAGAATGTAATTGGTAATTTACATGACCCCCCTAGGACCAGATCATTCTTTAGAGCAGAAAATTAATTAAACTCTTTTGCATTAGTTTCTCAGTTTGAACCCAAGAATGTTGACAGTGCCTTAAAGGATGTGCATTGGATTAATGCCATGCATGAGGAGCTGAATCAATTTGAAAGGAACAAGGTATGGCACCTGGTTCCTTCACCTGATCATGGCACTGTCATTGGCACCAAATGGGTGTTCAAGAATAAGACAGATGAGCAGGGTAATGTAGTTAGAAATAAGGCCAGACTAGTAGCTCAGGGATACAATCAGGAGTATGGAATTGATTTTGAGGAATCTTTCGCCCCTGTAGCTAGGCTAGAGGCCATTAGAATACTTTTGGCTTATGCATGCTCCTTAGGAATAACTTTGCAGCAGATGGATGTTAAATCTACTTTTCTGAATGGTGAAATAAAAGAAGATGTTTTTGTTAGACAACCCCCTGGTTTTGAGTGTCTTGATTATTCTAACCATATTTACAAACTGAATAAGGCACTCTATGGCTTGAAGCAAGCTCCCCGAGATTGGTATGACAGGCTGAGCAAGTTCCTCACTGAAAAGGAGTTCACTAGAGGTGAGGTTGACCAAACTTGGTTTACCAAGGTATGTAAACAAGATATTCTCATGGTTCAAATTTATGTGAATGACATTGTATTTGGTTCAACCAACCCATCTATGTGTGAGGAGTTTTCTGCTTTAATGACAAGTGAATTTGAAATGAGTTCAATGGGTGAACTAAAATTATTTCCTGGATTGCAGGTTAGCCAGACTAAAGAAGGAACTTTTATAACCCAGTCCAAGTACATAAAGGACCTATTGAAGAAGTTCAGCCTGGAAAATCTCAAGGAAATCATTGCACCTATGGGCACATCAACTAGTCTTGATGATGACCCAAAAGATAATTTGGTTGACACCAAGCTATATAGAGGCATGATCGGATCTCTACTTTACCTTACTGCATCTCGGCCAGATATATAGTTTTCTGTGTGTTTATGTGCTAGATTTCAGGCTAGTCCTAAAGAGTCTCACATGAGTGCAGTTAAGAGGATTTTTAGATACTTATTAGGGACCCTTGAGTTGGGGATTTGGTATCCTGCTAAGTGTGAGCTAGATCTCATAGCCTACACTGATGCAGACTATGCAGGGTGCAGGGTTGACAGAAAAAGCACTAGTGGGTACTATCATTATTTAGGTGGTTGTCTACTGTCTTGGGCATCTAAAAAGTAACATACTGTTGCTCTATCCACTGTTGAGACAAAGTATGTCGCAGCAGGGAACTGTGTAGCCCAGGTACTTTTGGATTAAGCACCAACTTATTGACTATCACATAAAGTTGGGATGTATTCCAATCTTATGTGACAATACTAGTGCCATTTCATTAACTAAAAATCCTGTAAATCACTCTAGAACTAAGCACATTGAGATTAAACACCACTTTCTAAGAGATGAAGTAAGTAAGAATGAAATTGAACTGCACTTTATTGAATCTGAAAAATAAATTGCTGATATATTCACTAAACCTCTTGGGAATGATAGGTTTAAAATTTTAAGGAGAGAACTAGGTTTATGTAAATTTTAGCATGATGAATAACATCTTGATTTCATTCTTGTTTTCAATAAATGATCTGATCTATTTGCAATCTGAGGTTAGCATAATCATTTGTCTTAGTCTTAGTCATCTTGATTTTAGAGGTATATCAAATGCTATATTGGTGGAAGGACAGATTCAGTCTGTCTAAAAACCCATACCATGTGTGAGGATGGTCCTCCACTAGGTACCCTGAATTAAGAGTGTTTCTATGCATTGCACTGCATTTCATATCACAATGTTGCGTCTTGAGATTCATGCATAGTTGTGTCTGAATGTCTGCATAATCATGCATATAGACAGGGGGAGTAATGGTTCACTTAATAAAAATATGTCTGTCCTATGCATTTTGTGAGGAGGAGTTCAGAATAAAAGGGTATATTCTTGTTCATGCCATTCTCTGTGGAATCAGTGATCAATTTTCTACATTCAGACTATTTTATATAATATTCTTCCTTCTTACATATTCAAATCACTTCTTTTGGAAGTAGCAAATTCCATCCCTTGATATCAATCTGTAAGCCTCAGTGTCATCTTTCCTACTATGAATTGATGACAGTCTGACAATCAGTTCATCACTGTAAGCTATACAAATCAGAAGTCTTCTATTATAAGAATCATGTTTTCTTCATGAAAGAACTGATGGTTTAACCTTAATAAACTTTAGAGTTTAAGAACTGCATTCAGTAAAAAGGGATGTGGATAACTATTAATAGTTCTCAACCTTTCTCTCATTACATGTCAGATAGAGTCTTCCAGTATCTGAAAATTACTGAATTAATGGAATCTAGGTTGAGAGAATTCAGAGTGTGTATTGTTTTTAAACAAATCATTCTGAAAAATAAAAAGGGGTAGCAAAAGAAAAGAATGAGTAAACATTATTATGGCAGAGCAATGACTGAATGCACTGAGAAACTAAGTGCTCTATCAATGAAATGGGAAAAAACTTATGTCATGAAGTGCTTCAAGTTATCTTTGTTCATATGGTCAAAACTGTATGGTTGGTTTTACTGAGTACGGGGGTACTGGCGTCTGATAAACGTGTACCCTCATGCAAAAGGTGTAAATCATTCCTGTTGTGTTTGATCAGAGACAGAATTGGTACATTTTACTGAGTAACTAGGGGTACTGGCATCTAACCAACGTGTACCCTTAAGTCAAAAGGCATGATTGATAGCTACATGTTCAAAAGTTCAGAACCAATTCTGCTGTAACCCTTGAAATTAAAGTGTTCACGAATGGTAATTTGTTTAACCTCAATACATATTTTAGTCACTCCCAAAGATTCTTCACTGATTTTGAAATGAGTAGGATACATTTAGACTAATTCTATCATGCTTATGTGATTCTGGTTTATTGCTATTAACAAGTGCTACAACCTCATCCAAAGAGTACAGTGGATTCACTCTCATTTTTATTACTCTTAAACCAAAAATCTCTCAAGAATGCATAATCCTGATTCTTATTTCTAAAGAATTTGAGCTATGGACTGCTTGATTGATGAACTATTGCACAGGGTGTCATTCAGTTTTCTTTTTCCTCTTCAGTACTCTTCCTTCTGCTCTTCTGTCTCACTCCTTTCTTGTTTTCTGATGACAAAGGGGAGAGTATATTAGAGATATTTTTTTGCTATATCAGGGAGAGTGATTTCAGGGGGAGAGTTTATTAGAGGTGTTGGTGTTTTGAGAGTAAGAGAAGATTAGATTCCTTGCTCGGTACAGAGCTTCATTTGCATATAAGTTTAAGCATGATTTTTTCACTGCACTGTTTGATTGTGTTTCATGACAATTTTGACTTAAGTTGAACTGAATGCTTTCATCAAAATGTATCTAATATAGTAGTGTTGCCATCATCAAAAAGGGAGAGAATATTGTGTCTTCTCTGGATTTGATGAATGGTGTGGAGTCTGCTGTGTTTTGAGTGATTGGCAACTATAATGGTTGACCTCGTTAACGTTGTGTTGACTCTAGTAACACTAAATATTTTGATGAATTTATTGAAGTCAGAATCTTTGCTAGCTTACGCTTGCATATTAAGGTCGATGCATGTTTCCCTTGTGCATACTAAGGTCACCGCTAGTTTCGCATGCGAGCACACTAAGGTCAATGTATGTTAGGGTCAATGCAAGGCTCAGGTCGGTGCACATCACTATTCACATGCACAATCATAGTCGAAGCACATGCATATAGCTTGCATATCAAGGTCGGTGCACCTCCTGCTAGCACAAGTTAAGGTCCACACATACACTGTTCACGTCAGTGCACACTTTGCGTTCAGCATACTAAGTCTATGCATTTCACTATTCAACCAGCACATAAGGTCGGTGCACATTTAGACAGTATGCATAACTGAGGTCGGTGCATGTTTGCGTTTAATTGTCTAAGGTCGGTGCATGTTTGCGTTTAACTGTCTAAGGTCGGTGCATGTTGTCTGTGAGGTCAGTGCATACTGTCTGTGCTACATACATGAGGTCAGTGCACATCTGCCTTCCTCACATAAAAGGTCGGTGCACATTTGTTGTATGCATATTGAAGGTCAATGCATATCTGTCTTAGTCAGTTATAAGGTCGATGCATATCTTGCATCATGCACATCAAGTTCGGTGCACTTTGTGCTTCATGCACATTAAGGTCAATGCTAGTCTTCTGCCCGTGCATAAGTTTGATGCAACCTTGCACTGTTTTGTGTACAAGGTTGATGCTAGTAGGGAGCACTTCATACTTAGATCGATGCGAGCTGATGGTGTCTCATGCATTAGAGTCTGTACTAGCTAGGTGTGTCCTATATAATAAGGTCGATGCTAGTTGCATTCTCAGTGTGTTAGAGTCAGTACATGGGTCAATATGTTATACTAAGGTCAATGCATGTGTCTGTGTTTGTATGCTGATTTGCTCATACACATATCATCAAACAGCTAACACTCATGACTGTTACATTGCCAGGTCAGCCATACGGTCGAGCATCTACTGAGTAACATGTGAACTTATCTCACGTGGAATTTAAGTACCAGGTTAATGGCGCATGATCCAAGGCAAGGAGCGGACCAGATGATCCTGCCACATGGACTGCTACAGTACCACGATTTAGACACGTGGAACCTTGAAGGATCAGATCTGCATGAAAGTTTGGGCGGGAAACGTGATATCCACGCGCCCATCACCTGCTGTCTATAAAAGGAGGATAATCGCCTTCATTTCATGAAGAAAAAGAAAAAGTAGAGTGAGTGAAGGTAGCAGTGCGGTAGAGGCTAGAAAAGAAGAGAGACAGAGAGAGGGAGGAGTGAAGAAGTTCGAAGAGAGCCAGCCCGATCAAAGAAAGAAGGAGAAGCTTGAGGGAAAACAGAGTATCGTAAGAGAGTGGAGAGGTTGAGAGATCTGATAGTTGTCCTGGTTTTTGGTTCAAAACCAAACCCAATCTGCTCAATTGGAGCTACATCTTTGTCATTTCTATCTTTAGTTTTATATTTTTCTTGTTCGTATCCTTGTTAATCTAAGCTGTGTACCAGCGGTTGTTGGCAAGCTGTAAGGCCCAGCGTCAGAGGTGGATTCCTCTGGTTAGCAAAGCTGTAAAGCTCAGTAGAGTGTAGGGAATTTGTTTCCCCGAAGTTATGGATCAACGGAGTTAAGCTGTGCATCAGCAGTGAATCCTTACTCGGTTGAGTAAGGGGTGGACGTATATCTCTGTAGGAGATCGAACCACCTAAATACCTTATGCCTCGGGTGTGATTGCTCATGTGATTGTTGTCTGGTTATTTTGCTGGATTCTTATCGCTGATTGCTCTCTTAGTGCTGCTGAGTGCTTGAATATCCCTGCTGAATATATCATACTATAGTTGTGTGAAGAAGGTATATAAAAGGGCGCTACTGGAAGGATAGGGAAATCTATCTGGAAGGGGTTTTCCCTATGTGAGCAAACTCATTGAGTCCACCTCCGCCTCATACCTCTTCTATAACTTGTTCTGAATTCATTTTACCGAATTTCTGTTACATCTTCTATATCATCAACTCTTACTTCTCATTAGAGTTCTCATCCAAATTTCACTGTGATCTCTATTGGTCGTGGTTGTTTTAATCTGCATGAATTCCATAAATATCTGCTTAACATTCTGCAATTGTTTGGGGTAGATCTATTCACCCCCCTCTAGATCTGGTTTCACACGTTCCATCATCCCCTTGGTCTAATTGAGCAGCCTTATGAACAAGGGAGAGATTCGTCAATTCCAGACAATATGACAATAAAAATAGATAAAATACATATAGGATATCTTGGGGTCCTATTTATAGTGGGGAACTTTGGAACTTTAATTCTAGGAAAATTAGGAGACCAACTTTTAATTAGATTTGGAAGAATATATTCCATAGCCAAGTGCCCCCCAGCCTTAGAAAGCCTTAGGACCCTTTCCCAAATGGAAAAAGAGCTCAAAACGAAGAAAGAAGTAGATTCTGTCCGAATTTGGAACTCTATAAGAATGGGCAACTATCACAGTGGTCGCCAATTAAATTAGCGCCAGTTCAAACCGCCACTTGTTTTGAGCCATTTTAGGAAGGATGGAAAATTTCTAAAATTAGAAAAGAATTGGCGCCCAAGGGGATGGTCGCCAATTAGGAATTTACACAAATTCTCCTGAAATAGAAAGAGAATTAGCGTCCAAGCTCCGGTCGCTAATTAAAGAATTAGCGCCCTAGCGAAAAGGCGTAAATTCAAAAATTAAGGGAATTAGCGTCCATGTCTTGGCCGCAAATTCATGATGCATAGGATTTGGCGCCCCTCCAGACGGGCGCATGTTCTATGAACACACAGAAGGTGTGTCGACTTAGAAGAGATAGCGTCGACGCAACGCCTATTGATGAAAGGGTGGGCGCCTGCCTAGACGGGCGCTAATTATAGAATTGGCGTCCAAGGCCAGGCCGCATATTTAAAAAGGGAAGAATTGGCGTCAACTGTGCGTCAACTTTTTCAAAGAATTGGTGTCCAATGGACTGTCGCTAATTCAGAAAAGTCTTGAAAAATTATAAAAAAGCCCAGGAAAAATCAGAAAAAATGGGGGAAAGCTTTAGGAAAGTTGATTATTCGAGAAAAATGAGGAAAACCACTCAAATAAGTCGATTTGAGGGTCAAATCGAGACATCACAGTACGATAGGAGGTATGCTCAAAATGATGTCAATTTTGACGTGTCTACAAACAGATTCCCCCCTTGAAACGATTGATGCATCACATTTGCACATCAATTCTTACACCACAGAGTAGTGGAAGGGAAAGAGTTATTGAAATGCAAAGATTCCTTCTGTTTTGTATGATCAAACAAGTTAGAGTCTCCTTAACATATATTATCCTTCAGATTATGGGAACCTGCCTAAAAGAATCTAGGACACTTCCATATACTGCACCTCTTACAGCTATTTTCATAAAAGTAGTGTCTTTGGTGAATGAGAAAAAGTTTATAATTCCCAAGGGAAACATATACTGCCTTGAAAATATTCAAAAATTCATGAAATTCCAGATTGTGAATGGACAAGTTGTTCGGATTTTACCCAGCCAAAAAATCCAGGTGACAGCAGAGGCAGTAGCTCAGGCACAGCATCAAGAACATACCGCGTTTGAAGTTGGAATAGGTGCACAGGACAATGAAATAGGTCAACAAGTTCAGATGGACCAACCATCCATGGAGGGAGCTCAGTATCCTCACGTTGAATCTCGTGCCTTAGTGGTGGTTTTGGACCATTCCAAGAACCCTCTCCAAGAAGGGATGATGATGTCCGTTTCACAGACACAGCTCCACCCTCTTCATTTGACAGACCGGCTTCTCCCTTCTCAAGACCAGGGCCATCTACTTCACATATGGAAGAACCATCAGCTATCAACCCCACACTCATGAAGTTTTTGTCAGCACAGTTTAACAACATCAACTCATCTATTATGCAGTTGAATTCCAATGTGGACCACATGAGTTAGAAAATGGAAATGAGAATTGCTCATGTTGAGCAAAATTTAGATAGTCACTGGGAGCAATTTACGCAAGACAAACAGAGGTCTAACAGAAAACTGCACAATTTCATAAACTCAATTCTTCAAGTATGTGAAAAAGCTGGACCAGTCATGAAAAGGTTGAAGGAACATGGTGAAGAAAACAAGGAAAGACTATAAGAACTACAACGATACAGTTATGACATCAGCAAAGAACAGATGAGTATAAGTGTCCAGCATGCCTCAATTATTGATAAACTAAATTTGGTAGGTGATGAGATAATTGATATGATACGTATACTGAAAGAGCATTACCCTCCAACACTACAATAAGATGTTTCAGAAGGCTGGTATACAAACCAGACTGAGGCTAGTTGATCTTATGTGCCTATCAAGGCTACTCAGTAAAAGGCAAGTAGACTACATCTTTGATATGTTACACAGGTGGTTTGATGATGTACTATCCAAAATTCAAAGTCTTCACAACTTTGTACATCACAAGGATCAGCTGTTTTCTGAAAGACTTGACTCTGTTGCAGCCAAGATAAATCAGCTCTAGCAAGGATTTAATGACATTGGACTATTGAATGCACCAGCCACTTCTTGAGTTGTTTCGGCACCCCCTTCTTAATGATGTCAAATGGGGAGACTAGGCATGGGCATTTGGCATTTGGGCAACATTTTGCATTTTTGGTTAGGGCAATGCATATTGCATATGTACTTGTCATGGATGTGTTTGTTCAGAATTAATATGTATGTTTTTGTTCCACTGTTTCTCAATGAAATGAAAGTGAATCTGTCTTGCTTGACTGACTAAAATTCTTGTTTGAATGCATTGACCAATGCATCATAGTTGTCATCATCAAAAAGGGAGAGATTGTTGTGTCCCTAGTTTTGATAATGACAAACTATGAGTCATTGTATTATAAATTCAGTCTGCATGAAGGAACAAAGTCCATTAATATAGATTTCTACTCTAAATTGCAAAGAATGGATCTGACAAGCTGTATGACAAAGTTCGCATCATGGCGTCAACGTAGGTCTCTATAGCGTCAACGCATTAGTTCAAGCTTGACAGAAAATAAGTTCTGTCAAGACTCAGGGCGTTAACGTAGAAACTTCATAGCGTCAACGCATTAGTTCAAGCTTGACAGAAAACAGCTTCTGTCAAGACTTAGGGCGTTAACGCAGGAACTCCAAGGCCTCAACGCATCAGGGTTCACTGCAAGCTTTCCTTGGGCGTGACTGGACTGCGTCAATGCTTCAGGCAATTAGGGTCGACACCATTTGAAGTAATGCAAAGGTAATTATTGTGAAGTCCAAAAATGGCCCACAATCCAAAGCCAGATCAGCCAGAAGAAGATGAATTTGCTCTTTCCACGATTCCAGAAGCGTCTGTGCGAGGGAAAACCACCAGAGTACCAAGAAAATCTGAGTGGGCCCCCCCAAAGGACTATTCACGTAAAAAGAGGGTGTGATCATTCGTTGGTGCGTGATGGTGTGTGGTGAACACACGAAAAAGGTAGAAGAGGTTGGTGGGTGCATGAGAGGCAAAGAAGGCTTCATCCCCATCGAAGAGAGCAAGGTGTAGAGGAATCCACACACAGAGAAGCAGAGACGAAGCTCTGTGAAGGAAAGGGGAAGAGCCACCCGTCTTCATCTGTAACTTGTTGATCAGCGAGGAAGTGAGAGCTTCAGCAGAGTTCTTCATCCAGTGCAGATGAATTCTCAAGAAGCTGCTTCGTGATATTCTCAGCGCCATCCATCGAGAAAGAGGAAGCCCATTGTGCTGTGGGGTTCCCTTTGTTAGTATTGGTGTGCTACATGCCAATTTTGGGTCGGGTAGGCCCGATAGTTGTACAATCTTGTTCATTATTAACAAAGTGGTATTTGAGCGTAAATGTATAATTGTATATTACTCTACGATGTCCCTAAGATATGTGGTTGTAAAGTCAACTCGAGATGGGATCTCGATTATGAGACTGACTTTACATGGACACATACCTTAAAATTATTCCTGGTTGGAGGGTAATCACTCGGGGACTTTGATTATCTATTAAACTGGTACACATGATGTATGGGTGAGCAGTCTCATGGTCACTGGTGCGGGACACCGATACATATGTGTAGGTGTATGTTCTGGGAGGATGTACTCTGAACTGATCCGCTATTGGATCTTTAGATGGTTGATTATACCTAATGTCAACTGAAGATCTAATTGTCTCAGTAACATCGTTGGTCCTTTGACCCGAGACATTGATCAGATCTTACACGAGGATTGGAATGGTTTAATGAGTTGGCTAAGTGACTTTAACCATAAGTCATGAATTGCCAAGTTATTAACCATTTCAGGATACGCGTGAAGATCATCAATGGTCAAGAGGGGATCGCTCACTGTCGGGTATATATCAGATAGTTAGTGGGTCATGACACTGGCGCTCCGTTAAATCCCTGGCCAGGGTCGTGTGAGTTCGTTTAGAAAGGACGTCATACACTTTAAGGAGGTCGTGATCAAATGACACGATCATGGGGTTTGATAGTTACCATACCCTCGATCGAACCAGACTCATAGAATGAGCGAGGGATTATAGCGATGAGGCAACTGTAGACTTACAGGTACCAGACAGGGTGGTTTAAACTCGACATCCTCTGGGATCACGTGGATTTGCTTGACCCAACGTGATCAAAAGTTTGGAATAAATTAAACTATTATTCGGCTCTAGTAGAAGCAAATAATAAATTTAATTTACTTCTAATTGGGAATTAGAAGTTAATGGGCCTTAAACTAGAGTGATTATGGGCCTAGAGGATCACACACATTGGATTCTTGGGTGACAGGGTATTATTGTAAAGATGTATATATGAAAAGCCTTAAATTCTTTTGGGAAAAGAATGATGAGAAATGCTTCATATATGCATATACAATAATGCAAGGACACGTACACAATATATATGGTTAGGGGCTCTTTTAGAAAGTGCCCAACCCATATATATATATATATATATATATATATATATATATATATATATATGGGTGTTATGTGTTACATAGGTGTTCCTCTCCACAACCAAGTATCAAAGGAGAAAACTCCCCTTCTCTCCTCCCTTACTCTCCCTTACTCTCTCTCTCCCCCTTGTTGCTCTCTCTCTCTTCCTATCAAGGGAGAAAGGCTTAAGGTAGAGGAAGGGATTTGTTGAGCATCCGTGGTTCGTGCGCGGGGGAAGAATGGGGGATCACTACAAGAAAATTGGCCTTTACCTACGTTTAAAGAACGTAGTTATAGGTCTAAAAAATGTAGGTAAAGCCTTTAGCCACATTTGCTTGCCACGCTCTCAAAGTGTGGCGCTTGCTCGCGTGACTATAGGTTGTACCTACGTTTCCTTGAAACGTTGGTATAATTCAATCTACACCTACGCTTGGAAAGCGTAGGAATAGTCTAACAAAAAATGTAAGTAGATACCGACCTACACCTACGCTATAAAAGCGTAGGAATAGTTTCTCAAAAATGTAAGTAGATATCAACTTATACCTACACTTTTCAAAACAACGTAGGTTAAAAATATATATACACACGCATGTAATTGGCTATACCTACGATTATAAAAAATGTAGGTATTATATATTATCACGCTTTAGAAGAAACGTATGAAAAAGTATTAGCGTCGTTGTATTAAAAACGTAGGAAATAGAACTAGTGTCATTTTTAAAAATGTAGATATATTGTTCTTTTTTTTATATATATACTCATTGTGAAATCATACCTGTACATTCATATAATTCCTGCATGAATCTCACATTGAACACATCACTAATAACATAAAAATTCACAATCAACACATAAATATAAAGTCACATTCAACACATCAATATAGATCATACACGACCTTCGAAACACCACTAACAACTTCAAGAGATTAATACATCACCTACACACAAATTTACTTTCCAATTAGTAACTATTTGCCACTAGAACATGTGTTAAACAAGTAACACATGCACAGATACATAGTACATACATACACATAAACAGATAGTTCCCCTATTGTAAAAGGGCAAAAAGGCCACTGATATATACATACACATACATATCATTGCAGTAAGGTCAGCCTTCTTTGTTCCTTCTTTGATAGACAGGCAAAAGCTCCTCTCACTCTCCAGCTGGCCTAAAAAAAACTAAATAATAAGTAATGAGCGTCATTATTTGAAGGACGTCTATGGCACTTTACTGCCCATATGCTTGACTTAGAAATTGCAACCTGCTACTTGCAAACTTGAATGGTTGCAGAACCGTGTTCAACTTTAGCAGCATAAAAAAGATAAGATTTTAATTATAAAAGATAAACAAATTGAAAGATATAATTTTTGTAATGGAATAAAAGTAAAATTGCATTACAGTGTTGCATAAGCAAAAAAGAAAAAAAGTTGTGACAACATACCTGAGATACAATCTTTTTTATCTGCGGTTCAAACCCCATGTATAGCATACGATCTGCCTCATCCAATACAAGATATCTAACTCTACGTAGATTGGTATGGCCAGCTTCCAACATGTCAATCAGACGACCAGGAGTTGCTATAACAATCTCAACCCCTAGAAAAATTAAACACTCAGATTCATAGTTTATAAAACCAAAAATAGCAACTACAAGTGTTCTAACCCCAAAAAAGGGAACAATTCTCCAAAATATGCACTGTGTGATCATATAAATTTAAGCAAACATCCAAACCTCTTTTAAGATCACGAATATGAGGTCCTTTGGGTGCACCACCATAAATGCATGTGCTTTTGATATTTGCATGCGATCCAAATTTCACAGCTTCTTCCTGTATCTGAACAGCCAGTTCTCTTGTAGGTGCCAACACTAGGACAACAGGCCCATCGCCATATACTAAAGAACATATTACAAAAGGCATATGATTCATTGGCTGGGACTAAATAGTGAACCAAGGTGTTATACGCGCGTGGGGAGTCACTTGTCGTTTTGTCCTCGCGGCGGGGGGGTGCACACTCGCCTTTTACGGAAGGCTGAGATAGGTTGACTGGGCACGCGGGGATTCCGAGGGTATTGAGAAGAAGGCAGAGAGAACGATATGAACACGCTGGAGGGGATGGCGTATGGTTCATCATTCTGGGAGACTGGGACAGGGATGGCTGGGTGGAATGCGGGCGTGCCAGTCGATTTCTCGACAATCACCTATGAAACCAAGGATTGACCGGGGAAGCGTCGTCAGGACGCGGCACGTGGCTCGAGAGATCAGGCGACAGTGGATAGAAGGAGTTCCACTGGTGCGAGTGTGCAGGCGCAGGCGATTATGGGGATTCGTGTACTGGACGTCTTTCCCCACCGGTCGCAAGCAATCGATGTTTATTTTACATCGGATTGAATCCGAATACCCTTGTTTCTACTGCCGAAGAGAGATTCAGGGACCCTGGGAGCCGTGACGTCGGGAGGGCTTAGTCCGTGCAACAGCGACAGGGCAATAGCAACACAACAGAGATAACTGGGGGCAGAGAGACTGGTTCCGGTGAGGAGGGGGATCCGCTCCCTGACTGGATTACATGACTTATATGCTCTGAAAGGCATTTATATGGGGGCATGAGAGCTTGATCATAATTGCTTGCAAGCCACGGGACAATTCCGACATTCATGACGGTCCCCGGGTCATTGCATTATTGTGTGGGTATTTTCGCATTTGTACGTGGCGTCCGTCAAAGGACCTGTGACTCAGCAGGATGGCCCCCGAGAGGCGTCACAATGTATTCCCGACATGGGACAGTGTCGAGGTCGGGGCAGTAGGGGTGCCGTGGGCACCGTTGTGCAGGGGAAGTTGAGTGGTCGGGTGTCGCGGGCCCCGATGTGACTGGAGTAGCTGGTAGTCGGGTGCCGGGGGCCCCGTTGTGACTGGAGTTGTTGAGTGATCGGGTGCCGCGGGCCCCGTTGTGACTGGAGTAGTTGGGTAGTCGGGTGCCGGGGGCACCGTTGTGACTGGAGTAGCTGGCAGTCGGGTATCGCGGGCACCGTTGTGACTGGAGTTGTTGAGTGGTCGGATGCCGCGGGCCCCGATGTGACTGGAGTAGCTGGGTAGTCGAGTGCCGAGGGCACTGTTGTGACTGGAGTTGTTGAGTGTCGGATGCCGCGGGCCCCGATGTGACTGGAGTAGCTGGGTAGTCGGGTTCCGGGGGCACCGTTGTGACTGGAGTTGTTGAGTGGTCGGATGCCGTGGGCCCCGATGTGACTGGAGTAGCTGAGTAGTCGGGTGCCGGGGGCACCGTTGTGACTGAGGTTGTTGAATGGTCGGGCGTCGTGGGCCCCGATGTGACTGGAGTCGCTGGCAGTTGGGTGCCGGGGGCACCGTTGTGACTGAGGTTGTTGAATGGCCGAGCACCGTGGGCCCCGATGTGACTGGAGTCACTGGCAGTCGAGTGCCGGGGGCACCGTTGTGACTGTCGTTGCACGATGGTCGGGCGTCGTGGGCCCCGATGTGACTGGAGTAGCTGGCAGTCGGGTGCCGGGGGCACAGTTGTGACTGAAGGAGGCAGACGCCGGGAGACCTCGATGGTCTTGCTCAGGGCCTGGTGTGACTGATAGTCGGGTGTCGGGGGCACCGTTGTGACTGAAGGAGGCGGGTGCCAGGAAGAGGCTAAGACCCGAGTACATGTACCTGTATTCAACTGGTTTCACACTGTATGAGAGCCACGTGGGCTTTACAAATGGGCTGAGGAGGCCGAAGTACAATGGGCGCAAGCCGCGGGAAAATTCCGATGCGTGGGTCGGTCCCCGGGTCAATGCTGGATGAGGCAAATATCCGCGTGTTTTACAGAGGGTCCCTCTCGTGGCACGGGCCATGTTTACTTCGTCAAACGAGGGGCTATGACTGGATAGCTAGATAAAGCATCGGGTTGGTGTCTGGGCGAGGGTCGATTACGGCTCGAGTCGAGCGGTCGGACGTGGCCTCGTGATTGCGGGGAAGCGTGACGTCATAGTGCGTGCGTAGTTGCGGTCGGAGGGCACGCGAGGGGAAGTCCTGACATGAGGGGGCGTTCACCCTTGTCATAACATCGCACACGTGGCGGGGGTAGACTTGTATATCATGGCGGGACACCGTGTGAGGGAAGAACAAGCGACATACCCTCGGCGTCCTTAGCCGACAACCAAGTCACCCACACACAATTCTCCTTGCTCGTTGCCTGGAGCCGCTTGAAGCTTGGAGATCACTGGAAGCCCTTGATTCATGCCTCCCTATCCATTGAGCTCCTTAGGGGGGCTTTTATAGGGAAAGATGAAAGGGTGGAAGGGTTTAAGCGGACCAAGTTGAGGGCCCAACTTGGTCCGGGTAAACCGTTCACAAAATACCTTTTTTTTTTGTATTACGGAGTGGGGGAGGGAGGGTTTAGGCGGACCAGCCCATGGGGCTGGTCTGGTCAGCCTAAACCCCTCCCCCAAGTGGGGTTTAGGCGGACCAGCCCAAGGGGCTGGTCTGGTCCGCCTAAACCCCTCCCCGAGGGGTTTTTTTGCATTAAAAAATCTTTTTTTTGGTTTTGATGGGGTTTAGGCGGACCAGCCTGAGGGGGCAGGCTGGTCCGCTTAAACCCTCCCCCACGGGGGGTTTGGGCGGACAGGGCTGGGTGCTTTTTTTATTAAAAAAAGTTTTTTTTTGTTTTATGGGGGTTTAGGCGGACTAGTCTTAGGGGTGAGGCTGGTCCGCTTAAATCCCTCCCTAGAGGGGTTTACGTAGAGTAAAAAAATACATATATTTTTATTTTTATTTTATTTTCTATGGGGTTTGGGCAGACCAGCTTTGGGGGTGAGGCTGGTCAGCCTAAACCCCCCCTGGGGGGTTTAGGCGGGTTTGACTGGGGGTTTTACCTGGGTTTGACCGGGGGTTTGACTGGGGGTTTGACTGAGGGTTTGACTGAGGTTTGACTGGGGTTTAGGTTACCAAAAGATGGCAATGCCCCTGTTACAAAAAAAGAATTGGGCGACCTGACCGCGTAGGTCGATCTGCGTGCGAGGGTGCACGAGGGTGGTGTATGACGCGATGGGTTGCTGGGAGTCCCGAGTTGGGCTCGGACTTACTGTAGAGTGGCTGGAGCATACGCGCCCACCATGTGCTTGGGGAAATTCCCGACACGCGTGTGTGGGCCGTATAAGGTTGCTGTGTGCTCCTGAAGCATGTGGTTGGCCCAGATGGGTCTTCCTTTGACTTCAGAGAGCTAGAGAGGGGTGACTCGAGGGTAGACCCCGGCCTCGTTGCTGGGTGCCACATGGCGTGGCTTGTAGTCAGGGCGCTCCCGGGTCGGCTCGGGTAGCTGTGTTGAACGCGGGTAAACCCGCAGATTGAGTGATCGGGGGTGGGCCCAATCGTTTGTTGATGTTGCCATGGGTCGCGGCTAGCTGGTTAGGACCCTTGGTTGGTGTAGATGTGGAAAATATGTAGCGTGGTGTCACAAGTCACATAGGCAAGCATATGTGCATAAGTGATAACATAATGTGCATATCAAGTGAACATCATGAACATGTGACTATGTAAACATGGTAGCATGATCATACAACAAGACAAAAGAGATAAAAGATGTAAAAGAATGCCGTGATCGCCACCAAGGAATGACAACGTCAAAAGAATATAAAATACTAAGTGCGTTGTGTACCTTGGAAAAAGAGGATGATCGCGCTCAATATCAAGATGCGGGGACTATGTGGATTACCTCTCCTTGCCTTCCAGCCGGCTAGAAGGTAAGGGCCTCACTTTCCATGCTTTCCTGCGAAACAAACACAAAACAAGAGGCAAAACCCATTAGAAAATACTAAGTGTAGAAATCCGCCCAAGTGTATAAAGTAGCATGAAAGATTGAGGGCAAACTTACCGGGGGAGGGTTTTTAACCCCTATGGAAGGGTGCAAACAATAGGTGTGTATATTGTGATGAGATTAACATGAAAAAATTGATTTAATATGCCATGATGAACATAGATAAACAAGATGCAAAAGTGCATGCCACAAGAAAAACTGTGCAAACAGTGTAAAGTGGGTGCAAAGACTGATGCAAACAGTAGGGCAAACGATGTCCACATGAAAAGAAATTTGAGATGACAGAAGACTTGAGTGTTGTAAATAAGTAGGAACAAGAATCACTGAAAAAGGAGGTCGGGACAGAAAGTTATGACACCGGAGATTTGGAAAAAAATATAAACTGTGCAGAAAATTCAGAACAGTGCACAAAATGGACTCAAAGAATGATGAATATCTCACAAGATAGAACACCAAAAGAGGAAAGAGTGGATGCTATGGAAAGGTGGGAGTGTTGTGGTGAAACTAGGGTAGAAAGGAGAGTTTGAAACGGGGAAGAGACCAGTGAAAAACGGGGTGAAAAACACAAGAAAATAGAGCAGTGCAGAACATGGGAGGAAAATGACTAAGTATAAAAATGGAATGATCAAGCAAAACTCATGGACAAAATATGCATGAAGATGACAAGGTAATGAGCCCAAAACCAAGGAACATAAAGATTATACTTCCCTCTAGAGTCTGGAGTTGAAAGGGAGGATAAAGAGTGCCCCACGGCCTCACACCGGCGACACAAACATGCCCCCGTCGCAAGAAATCTCTTCAAGATGGAGTTGAGGGAGGACGAAAAGGATGAAGCATGACTCCGCACCGGCTTGATGAACAGGCCCCCGTCGCGAAGTTGTAGCAGAAAATCAGCAAACTGTGATGATTTGCCAAAAGTAGGGGCGAAGTTAGGAGGGCAAACGATGATGAAATCGAGCAAATAAGGAACCAAAACGAAGCTTATACTTCCCTCTTCAGGCTAGGGTCGAAGGAGGATGAAGAAAATTCGGCATGGCTTCGCCGTCGCCTTGAAAACACGCCCCCGTCGCACAGGAAATCTGGGCAGGTTTATATAGAAAAAGTGGTGAAACCCCCAACTTTCTCCCACGATTCCAGAAGATAGAGTCCACCAAATCTCGAGATCTCTGAATCATTCTCGAGATAATAGTCAAGATAAGGCGTAGGAACAAACAGGACTCTTTTTGGTTGAAGATTGTGGAAGTTATGGCTCTTGGAAGAAGCCTCTGGAACCTAATCTGTAGGGTTTTTTAGTTGCACGAAAAGTAGAAAAACCTGATATTGCGGCCACGATTCCAGAAGATATAGCCCATCAAATTTTGATTTCTATGAACCAAAGTAAAGATAATACAAAGGGCTAGAAGTAGGAAAAAACGGGGATCAATTTGGATAAGTATTCTAGAAGTTATGACCGCCGCAAGATAGTCACATCGCGCAGGTTCGTGGAGATAGAGTCCAGAGCAGGCTGGACTCTTATTGGATAAACGGTCGAACGACTGACCGTTAAGGGTTAAACGGTCGTCAACCGACCGTTTACAACAATGAACGGCCATTAACACGACCGTTTAAGGTAGACTTTGCGTGACTTTGGAAATTGGATTATATCTCCCAAACGGTGCAGAATTAGCAAAAGTGATAGAAGACAAAATTATAGATAACTCAAAAATGAACAACTTTTATGAAGAAAGTAAGATGAGAAAATGAACGGAAGAGAGAGAAAGTGGGGCTAGAACAGAGAGAGAAAATACCGGGACATAGGTGAACAGTGCAGTCTACCGAAAAAATATAAATAACTTGAAATCGGTGCAGAACTGGCCAATGACGTAGAAGAAGGAATTGTAGGGATTTAAAAGATGAACAACTTTGGTGAAGGACACATTTTGAAAAGAGGAAAGGAAGGGGGTGAAAAAGGATAATTTTCAAGACTACGCAACGAAAGGGGGCTAAATGCTTGAGGGAAGCCGGCCTAAATGGGCCGTAAGGCGACTTTGAAGGCCGGAAGGTGACAAGATAGGCTCCAGGGCTCCATGAAATAATGATCTCCAAGGTTCAAAGGGAATGTAATAATGAAATGGGCTCGAAATCCATCCAAGAACGGCTCCAAAATAATGGGTAATTCGGGGCATCAAAATGATGAATAAGAGAAATGACTCAACTTGCAGGCTAAAAACGGGTGTCAACAGATGCCCCTCCTTGATGTCCGCTTTGCAAGGGAGCAAGCGAAAGCGACGCGGAGGTGAAATGGAAAGGAGATGGAGCGAAAGTGACAGCGACGTGAAATGGAGATGAAGCGGAGAGAACTGATAAGCGGGCATCAAGGCAAAAGACACCCGTTTTAACCAACAAGCGACAGGAATTCTCCCGAAATTGCCGAACTAACCACCAGGACTGGATGACAAGAATGAGACATGTCTGGAGAACTAAACTAATAGGAAAAAAGGAAGCACGACCAGGCTCATCGGGGACACAATCCACAGACAATGAGGGGGTCGGAAAGGAGCACAACGTAAAAAGCAAGAGAAATATAACTGAGATAAAATCCAGACAGGAATCACACTGGCCAACCAGACCAAGCGAAAAGATCAGAGAAATCGTTCAAATTCAGAGTGGAATAAAGATCTCTTATCCAAGAGACATGAAGTGCAACTAACCATTATTGAGGAGAAACCTTGAATGGATCACGAGACGTTAATGCTCAAAATATGACATGATGCATGCTGGGCTAAAATAAAGAAATCATCAAAACGAATGCAAAGAAATCATAAAATAGAAAGTACTCGAGAATAGTATTGCTAGATTGGAACGATCAGGGTCAAGACACTATCCGCAACCACGGCGTGCGTGATAGAACCATCATTCCTAATTTTCCAACCTAACGGCCTATCCGATGATTAAACATGTGCACCTAGATCATCATCGTTTTTGTTAGAGGGGAACGTCAGATCCTGGAACACATGAATGACCAGCCGGTTCTCGAGATAATATAACAATATAGATACCATATAGTAATGCAACAATGAGTAGGGATAGAAGGCCATACCTGACTTACCTGTGCAGGCGAAATAGCATTTTTTTGTTTTTTATTTTCTGATTTTTTTTCATTTTTTCATATATAAGACAAATATGATAAACAAGTAAGTGTAAACATAGACAAAATAACATAACTATCAACCGAACGACAAACAACACGACATAACATAACGGTCAAATGAAATGGGAGACAATGCAACATAACATAACAAAGGCACACGAGCACATATGCAATGGCATGAACGAACAACATGCATGCATGAACACGGTGTGACAAGACAACAACGCGGTGGGACAACACACAGTTGGGACAAGAACATGGGACATAAAGGGGTGACTAACAACATGTGCAAGACAACTAACAACACTCGGTGAGAGATAAAACAACATGTGTGGGACAACACGGTGGGACATAAACATGTGACAAGCATACGGCGGGATAAAAGACATAAACAGATACGGCCTTCAATCAAAACCCAAGATTAGAATGAAGTAAAACCGCCAGGTTCATAATCGTGAGGCAAAGCCCTCTCATAAAGATATGATCATTGCAAACAAAAACTGAGAAGGACATGAGCTTCGAAATAGATCGAGAGATAAGATTGAAGGAGAGAACAGATCAAAGATGTGGACAGGAGACAGAGCCCAAAGATATAGCAAGGAATGCCCGAGTACTTGCAACCTGCACACTTAGCAAACAGATTACATATCTGTCCTTAAAATAAATGCAAATGTATGAAAAAGACACATTTTTTGAATTTTTGTAATGTTTTTGATTTTTTTAGATTTTCAACAGTATTTCTTTTTTGGATTTTTTGAAATATTTGATTTTTTAGGTTTTTGAAATATTTGATTTTTTTTGAAAATTTGAAGTATTTAATTTTTTTAGATTTTTGACAATTTTTAATTTTTTAGATTTTTTTTAAAATATTTGATTTTTTTAGACTTTTGGTAATATTTGATTTTTTTTAGATTTTGACATAGCAATCCGCAGCACCTAAAGACGGGCTCAAACTACTAGCCAGGGATCGACGTTCCTACCCCTTTCACTAAAGGCTTCCCTTAAGCAGGGTGTGCATGTGAGGGTGACTTACCACAACCAACTGCTTCTAAAGAACGGTGCCCCTACTAAGGCCATACCCGGGATACAACCCAGCCTAAGAGGGAGAAGCAGAAGATAAATTGGAGACAAGCTTCGTGCAGGATGGGAGATATCAAGGCTCGAATTCCTTCCAGGGCACTACCCCTCAAAGAGATAAGCTGTTGCGCCGGGGCTTTGTGTCTTTGATTTTTAGGCCCATATTTATTAGGCATGCATGCGACCGGACTCATGACGTCCTGCGGGGAACTGTACTACCACTCTTGCCATGCCTTTGATTCATAATTTTGCTATATTGATTCATCATTGATTTTGAGAGCCCTTATTGGCCAGATATTGCATGAAAGCTTTTTTTTTGAAGAGGGTCAAGACTGCCCCTATTTGAGACCTCTCTCGTATTGGGGAGCGCCCAGGTTGGTCATCTTATCCATCAATCTCTTGCCCCTGCACTTGGCCGAGCAGAGAAGAGAAAAGACCTTCGTACATACCCAAAGTATGGCCAAAGTAGCAACGGTGTGCCTAAGAGGAATCGGCTATGGCTTGCCGTGAAGTGTGAGAAAAACCCATGCCTAAAGGTCACCCTCAACAATCGGGGAAAGAAACTAGACTCCCAGCGCGGAGCTATCACCAGCCTAAGGATGCTGCAGAAGATAACCTTTTTTTATTTGACACAAAGACTCCTAAAGCCACTCAATCAGGTTAAGGAATTAACATTATAACCATGTACAAAAACAATAGAAATAATGGAAATGAAAGCATGTTTCTTTGCACAAAATAAAGATACCTTTGCAAATCCATGGCGTGGAAACCGGCATCCTTAAGCGATCTCGATCATCAAGCTTTAAGGAGCGTGAGTAGCTTTGTATCCCTTGCTTTCCAGGATAAAGGATGAAAGGAGAGCAAATGATTGGATTCCTCGACACAGAGGAGTGGCAGACATCATACTGGACGAAGAAGGGATAAAAAGGAAGAGAGACGAGGGCTAGAACTCCCTCGTTAAGGCATTGAGGCCCTAATAACAAGGAACCCGATACAGAATAATCAGGGATAAACTGAGATCAAGGCGGGCTAAAGCCTCGAAAATAGTAAGAAAAAGGGTAATAACCCCAAAAGGGTGGAGAGGAGTAAGTAGAAAGAGGAGAATAAGAATCATCCGACATGGTCAGAGAAGGAGAGTAATGATCACCCGCCAGAGGCGGGGAAGAAGAAGCATAAACACCCGACAAGGTCGGGGAAGAATCAGAAGTAGCACCCAGAAGTCCCGGGGAAGAATCAGAGGGGACACCCGGAAGTCCCGGGGAAGAATCGGATGATATCCCGAGATCGGGATGAAGGGATGGCATAGGCCGGGGCCTAAAATCATGAGAAAATGGAGAATCCGGAGGTTCCGGATGAGGGGAGAAAGAAGAATGGGGGTTTGCGGACCCGAAAAGAGAAGAGAAAATTATGGAAACTGGATTAGAGGAAGGGACGTACACCACCCAAGGGTGGGAGCTGAGTAGAAGAAATGATGAATGGAAGAAAGGAGAAGAAGAAGTAGTGGCCCCTTGAGTGCACAACATGCGGCCTTTGTACTTGTGCCGCCGCCTCTTCTTGGTAGAAATCTCCTTGAAATGAATCCGTTTGACACGGACTCGGGCCTTCGGGCTTCTTAATCTACAATGTTTTCTCAAATAGCGGGCCCATCTGGCGGACGACCTAGCCCGACTGTGAATATGTAGCTTCATCGGGGCAGTTGCCCCTAGACTCACGGTGCTAACATGCTGTGGACATTCTTGAGCAACTGACTCCTCAAGATGATGAGTATCATGGAACCATGGAGTCTTATCTCTTGGCACTAGAACATGGAGATTCGACAACTCTACTCGGTAACTGGGCACGAAGCATAACTCCCTTACCAGAAAAGAAGGACAGAACTGAGGGGGAGTAATGTGCGGCGTTGACGTGGCCGACTTACCAATAAATCGAGGGAGATTGTATAACAGGTGCAGAATGTCCTTAGAGAATGCAGAAAACATGGCCAACTGCCCCTTGCATATAGAATTCATCAGGCTCTTAGCGGCCGCATGAGTGAGCACCATCTGGGTAGAGAACCCCTCTTGGCCAGTGAACTGAATAGCAATGGAGCGGGGAGAAATAACAGCATTGATAGTGAATCCTCCGGCGAGCAATGAGATTGCCATCGGCCTTGCTTGTGAAGAAACTGGCACTAGTGCAATGGAACTCTTCTTTGCAACCATTTCTGAAAATGTAGGTTCTTTATCCCCAAAATAGCCAGGGACTAGGACCCGTATTGGCATGCGGCAAATGACATCTTGAATCTTGAAAAGCACAATCGAAACCTGGCTCGGCTCATTATCTCCCTGGGGACCAGACCCAAGGGGCACCAAAGATAACGCACACCCGCTCCGTGGGGTGGAAGGGGATGGAGAAGTGGAGGTAATATGCTTGTAAGGTGTGGGTAAAGGCTCGGAAGGCGTAAGTTGGGGTAAAGGCAAAGGTGGAGGCATAGGAGGGGGTAAAGGTGAAGGTGGAGGTGTAGGTATAGCTTGCTCAGGCTCGGGCAACAATGGCGAAGGGGATGGCAAAAGCGGTGAAGATGGTGGAAGTGATGGAATAGGGGTCGCTAGGAGAGGAGGTAGTGAGGGCGGTGGTGATGGCTGTAGGGTTAGTGGAGATGATGGAGAGGGCGATGCGGGCAATGGAGGTAGTGGAGGTGGTGGAAATGGAGAGGGTGAGGAAGGAGATGAAGGGGAAATGGAAGGTTGTGGGACCCAACGTCGGCGTATTGATACGACACGCCGAGCGGCGTTGGGGGTAGGAGTAGTGGCGGTGGAAGTGGAGGCACCAGCCTGAGGAAGAGATTGGGTAGGCAGAGGTTGCGGAGATGGGGTAGGAGATGGCGAAGGTGATGAGGTAGGTGGAGATGGAGGTGGTAACGGGGTAGGCGATGGCATAGGCAGGGAAGTGGATAAGGGGGTAGATAACGGAGCGGGCGCTATGGTAAACGCAAAATCACAGGGGTGCCCCTGGCCTTGAGATGGAGACGGCTGCTTAGGCGACGCTTCCTGTTGTTGCTGCTTACTGCGGAGATATAGAATGACCTCATGAATAGCAGTCCAATCAATCCTCTTCTTCGCTTCTAGATCATAAAGATAATCCTGGAACTCGGGGCAATCCTCAACTAAATGCCCCTGCTGGCGGTGAAATTCACAGAACTGAAGTATATTCCCAACCGCTGGTCGACAAGGCACAACCTGAGGGAGCGACAACGCGTGAGTGGCCATTAAAGCCCCGAAAATGTCGGTAAAACACTCTGGCAATGGAGAGCGAGGAGGAGCCTGCTTCGGGCTAGGGGGATGCCGTGGGATATGGGAAGGTGATAGAGAAGGTTGCGGGGATGGAAGCAGAGGTTGCGTAGGCAATGGCGCATGGCTAAGGGAAGGATTTGGTGAAGGCATATGCGGAGCAGGATGAGGGGGTATATAGACGGCATCCACCTGCTCGGGGTGTGGTGTTTCCTTGACCGGAGGTGGGGGTTCATGCGGGTATGAAGAGGCAGAAGGCTGACTCATGGAGGGTTGATATGTGGAGGTATATGGATATGTGGAGGTATATGGGTGTGGGGGAGCGGAAGGCCGACTCATGGAAGGATATGTGGTGGAGGGCTGACTCAGGGAAGGTGATGGATAGGAGGCGTATGTGGGCGTAGAAGGTGGAGAGGACTCGGGGTCAAGGGAACCTAAAAGTTGTTGGTGGATGAAGCGGGCTCGGCTATAAAGCTGTTGCCAGGAGGTGATGTCATTCAAGGCTAAGATGAACCGATACTCGGGCGTTGCATTAGAAATGATCATTTTGATTTGCTCTCCCTCCGGAATATGCCCCGGGACTTGCGCAGCTAGGCGACGCCAGCGGTCGGCGAAGGTAGAGAACTCCTCGTCAGGCTTCATCTTCTCATGGGCCAGATCAACTATAGAATACTTGGGCCCAACCTGGTCTTGATACTGCTGAACAAATTTCTGTTGAACGGCTTGAAAATTCACCACTTGGTCTTGCGGCAATGTAAAGAACCAATCCCGAGCCGAGCCCTCTAGAGATAGACCAAACAAATAAGCCATCAAGCGTTGGTCATGTCGGAATTGGGCCGACTCACAAAGAAACTCCTTCAAGTGCACATAAGGGTCACCGGCTCCACCATAGCAGCGATAAGTAGGAATTTGTGAACGCGGTGGAAGTTGAAGACCTTGGAATGCGAATGGGACACTCAAAGAAGTTTGGGGATCAATTCGGTGCTGAAGTTCATCAAGCCTGCACTGAGTTTGAGCAATCATCTCCTCGATGGGGAGAGACTGAGACGGATGCAAGCTAGCATGAGCAAGAGATTGTGAATTTGGACCAGCATTATGGTATTGGGCTGGATAAAGGGATCTGGATTGAGAAGAGGGAAGCCCATTCCAGGAGTGGCATGATACATGGGCCTAGAAAAATCATGAACATGAGAATAAGGACCGATTGGGCCAGCAGCAACATGGGGCCCATTAAGAGAATAAGAGGGGCCGTTAAAGGAAGGGGCCCCACTAAGAGTAGAAGAGGGAGGCCCGTTATCAGAATAAGGCCCATTAAGATTAGCAATGAACTTTTGGGCCTGGACTGGGGCCGTTTGGCAGCGACAAATGATAAGTGGGTCACATGATTTGCTTGCGGGTCGGAAGGGCCACGAGGAGATGGGCCCGCGTGGGAAGAGGAATCTACACGGGAATAAGAAGATGGGGAAGAAGAAGGGTAATATACAGGAGAAAAATGGCGCTCCATGAGGGCAAATGGAGACTTTATACAGGAAAATCAAGGGAAATACAATGAGGGAAGTAAGGGCTCAAAGGAGGGGGACTGACTCAATAATGCAAAGAAAAAGAAAGAAAAAGAAAAAGAAACCTAGGACAATGAGACTAGACAAATGGACACACAAAATGGACTACCCTAAATGGGCCTAACAATAAAACCTATATGGATGATGGGGGATGCAACACAAAATAACACAAGTGGGCTTGGACAAGCCCACACAACACAAACAATATGAAGGATTTCACCCAAGTCAAACAAGTTAATATGATGGGAAGTATTTTATTGTCAAAGTTTTGAGTGGGCCTTTAAATATTTTAAATTAAGATTAATTCCCTCAAGATAGGTATCCTATAGAGAATAAGGTCCAAACTTTAGGTTGACTAGGGTTAACTCCTTCACAACGTATGTAAATGCAAGCCTATGGGGTGGAAAGGTACAACCGGCCCGGCGTCCGTGTGGGAATCCACGGCTCGCGGGGACTTATGGAGGTCCCGGATAAGATCACCTAGTCGAGCCCAAGGAATATGGGAGCGAGAGGATCACTTACCGAGAGGGAATGCAACTACAATATGGCAATATGCATGACCCTATGTGCACCGGAGTGCATGCAATTTCTAGCCTAAATCTAACAAATCAAGATATAATGAACATATGTGAACATAACAATATGGATGCAAACAAAGTGAACAATATGAGCATGAAACGCTATCTAAACATGGACATACACACCAAAATCGCAGCAAAGCATGAGACAAGTGATGGGCACTAGATGTCCCACCGTGATCGCCAAAAAAGGGTGTAGATGTGGAAAATATGTAGCGTGGTGTCACAAGTCACATAGGCAAGCATATGTGCATAAGTGATAACATAATGTGCATATCAAGTGAACATCATGAACATGTGACTATGTAAACATGGTAGCATGATCATACAACAAGACAAAAGCGATAAAAGATGTAAAAGAATGCCGTGATCGCCACCAAGGAATGACAACGCCAAAAGAATATAAAATACTAAGTGCGTTGTGTACCTTGGAAAAAGAGGATGATCGCGCTCAATATCAAGATGCGGGGACTATGTGGATTACCTCTCCTTGCCTTCCAGCCGGCTAGAAGGTAAGGGCCTCACTTTCCATGCTTTCCTGCGAAACAAACACAAAACAAGAGGCAAAACCCATTAGAAAATGCTAAGTGTAGAAATCTGCCCAAGTGCATAAAGTAGCATGAAAGATTGAGGGCAAACTTACCGGGGGAGGGTTTTTAACCCCTATGGAAGGGTGCAAACAATAGGTGTGTATATTGTGATGAGATTAACATGAAGAAATTGATTTAATATGCCATGATGAACATAGATAAACAAGATGCAAAAGTGCATGCCACAAGAAAAACTGTGCAAACAGTGTAAAGTGGGTGCAAAGACTGATGCAAACAGTAGGGCAAACGATGTCCAAATGAAAAGAAATTTGAGATGACAGAAGACTTGAGTGTTGTAAAGAAGTAGGAACAAGAATCACTCAAAAAGGAGGTCGGGACAGAAAGTTATGACACCGGAGATTTGGGAAAAAATATAGACTGTGCAGAAAATTCAGAACAGTGCACAAAATGGACTCAAAGAATGATGAATATCTCACAAGATAGAACACCAAAAGAGGAAAGAGTGGATGCTATGGAAAGGTGGGAGTGTTGTGGTGAAACTAGGGTAGAAAGGAGAGTTTAAAACGGGGAAGAGACCAGTGAAAAATGGGGTGAAAAACACAAGAAAATAGAGCGGTGCAGAACATGGGAGGAAAATGACTAAGTATAAAAATGGAATGATCAAGCAAAACTCATGCACAAAATATGCATGAAGATGACAAGGTAATGAGCCCAAAATCAAGGAACACAAAGATTATACTTTCCTCTAGAGTCTGGAGTTGAAAGGGAGGATAAAGAGTGCCCCACGGCCTCACACCGGCGTCGCAAACATGCCCCCGTCGCAAGAAATCTCTTCAAGATGGAGTTGATGGAGGACGAAAAGGATGAAGCATGACTCCGCACCGGCTTGATGAACAGGCCCCCGTCGCGAAGTTGTAGCAGAAAATCAGCAAACTGTGATGATTTGCCAAAAGTAGGGGCAAAGTTAGGAGGGAAAACGATGATGAAATCGAGCAAATAAGGAACCAAAACGAAGCTTATACTTCCCTCTTCAGGCTAGGGTCAAAGGAGGATGAAGAAAATTCGGCATGGCTTCGCCGTCGCCTTGAAAACACGCCCCCGTCGCACAGGAAATATGGGCAGGTTTATATAGAAAAAGTGGTGAAACCCCCAACTTTCTCCCACGATTCCAGAAGATAGATTCCACCAAATCTCAAGATCTCTGGATCATTCTCGAGATAATAGTCAAGATAAGGTGTAGGAACAAACATGACTCTTTTTGATTGAAGATTGTGGAAGTTATGGCTCTTGGAAGAAGCCTCTGGAACCTAATCTGCATGGTTTTTTGGTTGCACGAAAAGCAGAAAAACCTGATATTGCGGCCACGATTCCAGGAGATATAGCCCATCAAATTTTGGTTTCTATGAACCAAAGTAAAGATAATACAAAGGGCTAGAAGTAGGAAAAAACGGGGATCAATTTGGATAAGTATTCTAGAAGTTATGGCCGCCGCAAGATAGCCACATCGCGCAGGTTCGTGGAGATAGAGTCCAGAGCAGGCTGGACTCTTATTGGATAAACGGTCGGACGACTGACCGTTAAGGGTTAAACGGTCGTCAACCGACCGTTTACAACAATGAACGGCCATTAACACGACCGTTTAAGGTAGACTTTGCGTGACTTTGGAAATTGGATTATATCTCCCAAACGGTGCAGAATTAGCGAAAGTGGTAGAAGACAAAATTATAGATAACTCAAAAATGAACAACTTTTATGAAGAAAGTAAGATGAGAAAATGATCAGGAAGAGAGAGAAAGTGGGGCTAGAACAGAGAGAGAAAATACCGGGACATAGGTGAACAGTGCAGTCTGCCGAAAAAATGTAAATAACTTGAAATCGGTGCAGAACTGGCCAATGACGTAGAAGAAGGAATTGTAGGGATTTAAAAGATGAACAACTTTGGTGAAGGACACATTTTGAAAAGAGGAAAGGAAGGGGGTGAAAAAGGACAATTTTCAAGACTACGCAACGAAAGGGGGCTGAATGCTTGAGGGAAGCCGGCCTAAATGGGCCGTAAGGCGACTTTGAAGGCCGGAAGGTGACAAGATAGGCTCCAGGGCTCTATGAAATAATGATCTCCAAGGTTCAAAGGGAATGGAATAATGAAATGGGCTCGAAATCCATCCAAGAAAGGCTCCAAAATAATGGGTAATTCGGGGCATCAAAATGATGAATAAGAGAAATGACTCAACTTGCAGGCTAAAAACGGGTGTCAACAGATGCCCCTCCTTGATGTCCGCTTTGCAAGGGAGCAAGCGAAAGCGACGCGGAGGCGAAATGGAAAGGAGATGGAGCGAAAGTGACAGCGACGTGAAATGGAGATGAAGCGAGAGAGAGAACTGATAAGCGGGCATCAAGGCAAAAGACACCCGTTTTAACCAACAAGCGACAGGAATTCTCCCGAAATCGCCGAACTAACCACCAGGACTGGATGACAAGAATGAGACATGTCTGGAGAACTAAACTAATAGGAAAAAAGGAAGTACGACCAGGCTCATCGGGGACACAATCCACAGACAATGAGGGGGTCGGAAAGGAGCACAACGTAAAAAGCAAGAGAAATATAACTGAGATAAAATCAGACAGGAATCACACTGGCCAACCAGACCAAGCGAAAAGATCAGAGAAATCGTTCAAATTCAGAGTGGAATAAAGATCTCTTATCCAAGAGACATGAAGTGCAACTAACCATTATTGAGGAGAAACCTTGAATGGATCACGAGACGTTAATGCTCAAAATATGACATGATGCATGCTGGGCTAAAATAAAGAAATCATCAAAACGAATGCAAAGAAATCATAAAATAGAAAGTACTCGAGAATAGTATTGCTAGATTGGAACGATCAGGGTCAAGACACTATCCGCAACCACGGCGTGCGTGATAGAACCATCATTTCCTAATTTTTCCAACCTAACGGCCTATCCGATGATTAAACATGTGCACCTAGATCATCATCGTTTTTGTTAGAGGGGAACGTCAGATCCTGGAACACATGAATGACCAGCCGGTTCTCGAGATAATATAACAATATAGATACCATATAGTAATGCAACAATGAGTAGGGATAGAAGGCCATACCTGACTTACCTGTGCAGGCGAAATGCATTTTTTTGATTTTTATTTTTTGATTTTTTTTCATTTTTTCATATATAAGACAAATATGATAAACAAGCAAGTGTAAACATAGACAAAATAACATAACTATCAACTGAACGACAAACAACACGACATAACATAACGGTCAAATGAAATGGGAGACAATGCAACATAACATAACAAAGGCACACGAGCACATATGCAATGGCATGAACGAACAACATGCATGCATGAACACGGTGTGACAAGACAACAACGCGGTGGGACAACACACGGTTGGGACAAGAACATGGGACATAAAGGGGTGACTAACAACATGTGCAAGACAACTAACAACACTCGGTGAGAGATAAAACAACATGTGTGGGACAACACGGTGGGACATAAACATGTGACAAGCATACGGCGGGATAAAAGACATAAACAGATACGGCCTTCAATCAAAACCCAAGATCAGAATGAAGTAAAACCGCCAGGTTCATAATCGTGAGGCAAAGCCCTCTCATAAAGATATGATCATTGCAAACAAAAACTGAGAAGGACATGAGCTTCGGAACAGATCGAGAGATAAGATTGAAGGAGAGAACAGATCAAAGATGTGGACAGGAGGCAGAGCCCAAAGATATAGCAAGAAATGCCTGAGTACTTGCAACCTGCACACTTAGCAAACAGATTACGTATCTGTCCTTAAAATAAATGCAAATGTATGAAAAAGACACATTTTTTGAATTTTTGTAATGTTTTTGATTTTTTTAGATTTTCAACAGTATTTCTTTTTTGGATTTTTTGAAATATTTGATTTTTTAGGTTTTTGAAATATTTGATTTTTTTTGAAAATTTGAAGTATTTGATTTTTTTGGATTTTTGACAATATTTAATTTTTTAGATTTTTTTGAAATATTTGAATTTTTTTAGACTTTTGGTAATATTTGATTTTTTTTGGATTTTGACATAGCAATCCGCAGCACCTAAAGACGGGCTCAAACTACTAGCCAGGGATCGACGTTCCTACCCCTTTCACTAAAGGCTTCCCTTAAGCAGGGTGTGCATGTGAGGGTGGCTTACCACAACCAACTTCTTCTAAAGAACGGTGCCCCTACTAAGGCCATACCCGGGATACAACCCAGCCTAAGAGGGAGAAGCAGAAGAAAAATTGGAGACAAGCTTCGTGCAGGATGGGAGATATCAAGGCTCGAATTCCTTCCAGGGCACTACCCCTCAAAGAGATAGACCTGTTGCGCCGGGGCTTTGTGTCTTTGATTTTTAGACCCATATTTATCAGGCACGCATGCGACCGGGCTCATGACGTCCCGCGGGGAACTGTACTGCCACTCTTGCCATGCCTTTGATTCATAATTTTGCTATTGATTCATTTTCTCATTTTGAAGCCCTTATTGGCCAGATATAGCATGAAAGCTCACTTTTGAGGGTCAAGACTGCCCCTATTTGAGACCTCTCTCGTATTGGGGAGCGCCCAGGTTGGTCATCTTATCCATCAATCTCTTGTCCCTGCACTTGGCCGAGCAGAGAAGAGAAAAGACCTTTGTGCATACCCAAAGTATGGCCAAAGCAGCAACGGTGTGCCTAAGAGGAATTGGCTATGGCTTACCGTGAAGTGTGTGAAAAACCCATGCCTAAAGGTCACCCTCAACAATCGGGGAAAGAAACTAGACTCCCAGCACGGAGCTATCACCAGCCTAAGGATGCTGCAGAAGATAACCTTTTTTATTTGACACAAAGTTAAGATCTAATTAAACAAAGACTCCTAAAGCCACTCAATCATGTTAAGAATCATGTGCAGAAATAACAGAAATAATGGAAATGAAAGCACGTTCTTGCACAAAATAAAGATACCTTTGCAAATCCATGGCGTGGAAACCAGCATCCTGAAGCGATCTCGATCATCGAGCTTTGAGGAGCGCGAGTAGCTTTGCTTTCCTTGCTTGCCAGGATAAAGGATGAAAGGAGAGCAAAGGATTGGATTCCTCGACATAGAGGAGTGGCAGACATCATACTGGACGAAGAAGGATAAAAAGGAAGAGAGACGAGGGCTAGAACTCCCTCGTTAAGGCACTGAGGCCCTGATAACAAGGAACCAGATACAGAATAAACAGAGATTAACTGAGATCAAGGCGGGCTAAAGCCTCGAAAACAGCAAGAAAAAGGGTGGTGACCCTGAAAGGGTGAAGAGGAGTGAGAAGAAAGAGGAGGAGAAGAATCATCCAACATGGTCGGAGAAGGAGAGTAGCGATCACCCGTCAAAGGCGGGGAAGAAGAAGCATAAACACCCGACCAGGTTGGGAAGAAGAAATGAAAACCACCTGACAAAGTTGGGGAAGGATCAGAAAAACCACCCGACAACGTCGGGGAACGAGCGCAAGGAATCCCCAATAGGGTCGGGGGAAAAGGATGAGAAGCAGAATCCGGATGTATCCGGGGAGAAAAACTAGAAGATGTCCCCGGATCAGGGGAAGAGGAGGACATAGGTAGAGACATAGAATGGTGAGGACAGGAGAAGATGGTAGAAATATAGTCAGGTGGTGGAAGGTACACCACCCAAGGATAAGAACTGAGCAAAAGAAAAGATGAATGGACGGAGGAAGGAGAGGAGGAAGTGGACCCTCGAATGCACAACTGACGACCTTTATACTTATGTCGCCACCTCTTCTTGGCAGAAATCTTCTTGAAACAACTCCGCCTGGCGCGGACTCGGGCCTTCGGGCTTCTTATCTTGCAATACTTTCTTAAATAACGGGCCCACCTGGCAGACGACCTAGCCCGGTTATGAATATGTAGCTTCATCGGGGCGGTTGCCCCTAGACTCACGGTGCTAACATGCTGTGGACATTCTTGAGCAACTGACTCCTCAGGATGATGAGTATCATGGAACCATGGAGTCTTATCTCTTGGCACTAGAACATGGAGATTCGACAACTCTACTCGGCAACTGGGCACGAAGCATAACTCCCTTACCAGAAAAGCACGACAGAACTGAGGGGGAGTAATGTGCGGCGTTGACATGGCCGACATACCAATAAACCGAGGGAGATTGCATAACAGATGCAGAATGTCCTTAGAGAATGTAGAAAACACGGCCAACTGCCCCTTGCATATAGAATTCATCAGGCTCTTGGCGGCCGCATGAGTGAGCACCATCTGGGTAGAGAACCCCTCTTGGCCAGTGAACTGAATAGCCATGGAGCGAGGAGAAATAACAACATCGATAGTGAATCCTCCGGTGAGCAGTGAGATTGCCACCGGCCTTGCTTGTGAAGAAACTGGCACTAGTGCAAGGGAACTCTTCTTTGCAAACATTTCTGAAAATGCAGGCTCTTTATCCCCAAAATAGCCAGGGACTAGGACCCGGATTGGCATGCGGCAAATGACATCTTGAATCTTGAAAAGCATAATCGAAACCTGGCTCGGCTCATTATCTCCCTGGGGACCAGACCCAAGGGGCACCAAAGATAACGCACACCCGCTCCGTGGGGTGGAAGGGGATGGAGAAGTGGAGGTAATAGGCTTGGAAGGTGTGGGTAAAGGCTCGGAAGGCGTAAGTTGGGGTAAAGGCAAAGGTGGAGGCGTAGGAGGGGGTAAAGGCGAAGGTGGAGGTGTAGGTATAGCTTGCTCAGGCTCGGGCAACAATGGCGAAGGGGATGGCAAAAGTGGTGAAGATGGTGGAAGTGATGGAATGGGGTCGCTAGGAGAGGAGGTAGTGAGGGTGGTGGTGATGGCTGTAGGGGTAGTGGAGATGATGGAGAGGGCGATGCGGGCAATGGAGGTAGTGGAGGTGGTGGAAATGGAGAGGGTGAGGAAGGAGATGAAGGGGAAATGGAAGGTTGTGGGACCCAACGTCGGCGTATTGATACGACACGCCGAGTGGCGTTGGGGGTAGGAGTAGTGGCGGTGGAAGTGGAGGCACCAGCCTGAGGAAGAGATTGGGTAGGCAGAGGTTGCGGAGATGGGGTAGGAGATGGCGAAGGTGATGAGGTAGGTGGAGATGGAGGTGGTAACGGGGTAGGCGATGGCATAGGCAGGTAAGTGGATAAGGGGGTAGATAACGGAGCGGGCGCTATGGTAAACGCAAAATCACAGGGGTGCCCCTGGCCTTGTAGTGGAAACGGCTGCCTGGGCGGCGACTGCTGCTGCTGCTTACTGCGGAGATATAGAATGACCTCATGAATAGCACTCCAATCAATCCTCTTCTTCGCTTCTAGATCATAAAGATAATCCTGGAACTCGGGGCAATCCTCAACTAAATGCCCCTGCCGGCGGTGAAATTCACAGAACTGAAGTATATTCCCAACCGCTGGTCGACAAGGCACAACCGGAGGGAGCGACAACGCGTGAGTGGCCATTAAAGCCCTGAAAATGTCGGTAAAACACTCTGGCAATGGAGAGCGAGGAGGAGCCTACTTCGGGCTAGGGGGATGCCGAGGGATATGGGAAGGTGATAGAGAAGGTTGCGGGGATGGAAGCAGAGGTTGCGTAGGCAATGGCGCATGGCTAAGGGAAGGATTTGGTGAAGGTATATGCAGAGCAGGATGAGGGGGTATATAGACGGCATCCACCTGCTCGGGGTGTGGTGTTTCCTTGACCAGAGGTGGGGGCTCATGCGGGTATGAAGAGGCAGAAGACTGACTCATGGAGGGTTGATATGTGGAGGTATATGGGTGTGGGGGAGCGGAAGGCCGACTCATGGAAGGATATGTGGTGTAGGGCTGACTCAGGGAAGGTGATGGATAGGAGGCGTATGTGGGCGTAGAAGGTGGAGAGGACTCGGGGTCAAGGGAACCTAAAAGTTGTTGGTGGATGAAGCGGGCTCGGCTATAAAGCTGTTGCCAGGAGGTGATGTCATTCAAGGCTAAGATGAACCGATACTCAGGCGTTGCATTAGAAATGATCATTTTGATTTGCTCTCCCTCCGGAATATGCCCCGGGACTTGCGCAGCTAGGCGACGCCAGCGGTCGGCGAAGGTAGAGAACTCCTCGTCAGGCTTCATCTTCTCATGGGCCAGATCAACTATAGAATACTTGGGCCCAACCTGGTCTTGATACTGCTGAACAAATTTCTGTTGAACGGCTTGAAAATTCACCACTTGGTCTTGCGGCAATGTAAAGAACCAATCCCGAGCCGAGCCCTCTAGAGATAGACCAAACAAATAAGCCATCAAGCGTTGGTCATGTCAGAATTGGGCCGACTCACAAAGAAACTCCTTCAAGTGCACATAAGGGTCACCGGCTCCACCATAGCAGCGATAAGTAGGAATTTGTGAACGCGGTGGAAGTTGAAGACCTTGGAATGCGAATGGGACACTCAAAGAAGTTTGGGGATCAATTCGGTGCTGAAGTTCATCAAGCCTGCGCTGAGTTTGAGCAATCATCTCCTCGATGGGGAGAGACTGAGAAGGATGCAAGCTAGCTGAGCAAGAGAGTGTGAATTTGGACCAGCATTATGGTATTGGGCCGGATAAAGGGATCTGGATTGAGAAGAGGGGAAGCCCATTCCAGGAGTGGCATGATACTGGGCCTAGAAAAATCATGAACATGAGAATAAGGACCGATTGGGCCAGCAGCAACATGGGGCCCATTAAGAGAATAAGAGGGCCGTTAAAGGAAGGGGCCCCACTAAGAGTAGAAGAGGGAGGCCCGTTATCAGAATAAGGCCCATTAAGATTAGCAATGAACTTTTGGGCCTGGACTGGGGCCGTTTGGCAGGCGACAAATGATAGTGGGTCACATGATTTGCTTGCGGGTCGGAAGGGCCACGAGGAGATGGGCCCGCGTGGGAAGAGGAATCTACACGGGAATAAGAAGATGGGGAAGAAGAAGGGTAATATACAGGAGAAAAATGGCGCTCCATGAGGGCAAATGGAGACTTTATACAGGAAAATCAGGAAATACAATGAGGGAAGTAAGGGCTCAAAGGAGGGGGACTGACTCAATAATGCAAAGAAAAAGAAAAGAAAAAGAAAAAGAAACCTAGGACAATGAGACTAGACAAATGGACACACAAAATGGACTACCCTAAATGGGCCTAACAATAAAACCTATATGGATGATGGGGGATGCAACATAAAATAACACAAGTGGGCTTGGACAAGCCCACACAACACAAACAATATGAAGGATTTCACCCAAGTCAAACAAGTTAATATGATGGGAAGTATTTTATTGTCAAAGTTTTGAGTGGGCCTTTAAATATTTTCAAATTAAGATTAATTCCCTCAAGATAGGTATCCTATAGAGAATAAGGTCCAAACTTTAGGTTGACTAGGGTTAACTCCTTCACAACGTATGTAAATGCAAGCCTATGGGGTGGAAAGGTACAACCGGCCCGGCGTCCGTGTGGGAATCCACGGCTCGCGGGGACTTATGGAGGTCCCGGATAAGATCACCTAGTCGAGCCCAAGGAATATGGGAGCGAGAGGATCACTTACCGAGAGGGAATGCAACTACAATATGGCAATATGCATGACCCTATGTGCACCGGAGTGCATGCAATTTCTAGCCTAAATCTAACAAATCAAGATATAATGAACATATGTGAACATAACAATATGGATGCAAACAAAGTGAACAATATGAGCATGAAACGCTATCTAAACATGGACATACACACCAAAATCGCAGCAAAGCATGAGACAAGTGATGGGCACTAGATGTCCCACCGTGATCGCCAAAAAAAGGGTGTAGATGTGGAAAATATGTAGCGTGGTGTCACAAGTCACATAGGCAAGCATATGTGCATAAGTGATAACATAATGTGCATATCAAGTGAACATCATGAACATGTGACTATGTAAACATGGTAGCATGATCATACAACAAGACAAAAGCGATAAAAGATGTAAAAGAATACCGTGATCGCCACCAAGGAATGACAACGCCAAAAGAATATAAAATACTAAGTGCGTTGTGTACCTTGGAAAAAGAGGATGATCGCGCTCAATATCAAGATGCGGGGACTATGTGGATTACCTCTCCTTGCCTTCTAGCCGGCTAGAAGGTAAGGGCCTCACTTTCCATGCTTTCCTGCGAAACAAACACAAAACAAGAGGCAAAACCCATTAGAAAATGCTAAGTGTAGAAATCTGCCCAAGTGCATAAAGTAGCATGAAAGATTGAGGGCAAACTTACCGGGGGAGGGTTTTTAACCCCTATGGAAGGGTGCAAACAATAGGTGTGTATATTGTGATGAGATTAACATGAAGAAATTGATTTAATATGCCATGATGAACATAGATAAACAAGATGCAAAAGTGCATGCCACAAGAAAAACTGTGCAAACAGTGTAAAGTGGGTGCAAAGACTGATGCAAACAGTAGGGCAAACGATGTCCAAATGAAAATAAATTTGAGATGACAGAAGACTTGAGTGTTGTAAAGAAGTAGGAACAAGAATCACTCAAAAAGGAGGTCGGGACAGAAAGTTATGACACCGGAGATTTGGGAAAAAATATAGACTGTGCAGAAAATTCAGAATAGTGCACAAAATGGGCTCAAAGAATGATGAATATCTCACAAGATAGAACACCAAAAGAGGAAAGAGTGGATGCTATGGAAAGGTGGGAGTGTTGTGGTGAAACTAGGGTAGAAAGGAGAGTTTAAAACGGGGAAGAGACCAGTGAAAAATGGGGTGGAAAACACAAGAAAATAGAGCGGTGCAGAACATGGGAGGAAAAATGACTATGAAAAAGAATGAACAAGCAAAACTCATGACAAAATATGCATGAAGATGACAAGGTAATGAGCCCAAAACCAAGGAACACAAAGATTATACTTCCCTCTAGAGCCTGGAGTTGAAAGGGAGGATAAAGAGTGCCCCACGGCCTCGCACCGGCGACGCAAACATGCCCCGTCGCAAGAAATCTGAGTTTCAGCAAAGTGCAGAACAGTGTGATGAAACCTCAAAAGTAGGGGCTTGGAAGAGGGGGAAAAATATGAGAAATAAGGCAAACATATAATGAAAACGAAGCTAATACTCCCCTCTTCAAGATGGAGTTGAGGGAGGACGAAAAGGATGAAGCATGACTCCACACCGGCTTGATGAACAGGCCCCCGTCGCGAAGTTGTAGCAGAAAATCAGCAAACTGTGATGATTTGCCAAAAGTAGGGGTGAAGTTAGAGGGCAAACGATGATGAAATCGAGCAAATAAGGAACCAAAACGAAGCTTATACTTCCCTCTTCAGGCTAGGGTCGAAGGAGGATGAAGAAAATTCGGCATGGCTTCGCCGTCGCCTTGAAAACACGCCCCCGTCGCACAGGAAATCTGGGCAGGTTTATATAGAAAAAGTGGTGAAACCCCAACTTTCTCCCACGATTCCAGAAGATAGAGTCCACCAAATCTCGAGATCTCTGGATCATTCTCGAGATAATAGTCAAGATAAGGCGTAGGAACAAACATGACTCTTTTTGGTTGAAGATTGTGGAAGTTATGGCTCTTGGAAGAAGCCTCTGGAACCTAATCTGCAGGGTTTTTTGGTTGCACGAAAAGTAGAAAAACCTGATATTGCGGCCACGATTCCAGGAGATATAGCCCATCAAATTTTGATTTCTATGAACCAAAGTAAAGATAATACAAAGGGCTAGAAGTAGGAAAAAACGGGGATCAATTTGGATAAGTATTCTAGAAGTTATGGCCGCCGCAAGATAGCCACATCGCGCAGGTTCGTGGAGATAGAGTCCAGAGCAGGCTGGACTCTTATTGGATAAGCGGTCGGACGACTGACCGTTAAGGGTTAAACGGTCGTCAACCGACCGTTTACAACAATGAACGGCCATTAACACGACCGTTTAAGGTAGACTTTGCGTGACTTTGGAAATTAGATTATATCTCCCAAACGGTGCAGAATTAGCAAAAGTGGTAGAAGACAAAATTATAGATAACTCAAAAATGAACAACTTTTATGAAGAAAGTAAGATGAGAAAATGATCAGAAGAGAGAGAAACTAGGGCTAGAAGAGAGAGAAAGAATATCGGGACATAGGTGAACAGTGCAGTCTGCCGAAAAAAATGTAAATAACTTGAAATTGGTGCAGAACTGGCCAATGACGTAGAAGAAGGAATTGTAGGGATTTAAGAGATGAACAACTTTGGTGAAGGACACATTTTGAAAAGAGGAAAGGAAGGGGGTGAAAAAGGACAATTTTCAAGACTACGCAACGAAAGGGGGCTGAATGCTTGAGGGAAGCCGGCCTAAATGGGCCGTAAGGCGACTTTGAAGGCCGGAAGGTGACAAGATAGGCTCCAGGGCTCTATGAAATAATGATCTCCAAGGTTCAAAGGGAATGGAATAATGAAATGGGCTCGAAATCCATCCAAGAAAGGCTCCAAAATAATGGGTAATTCGGGGCATCAAAATGATGAATAAGAGAAATGACTCAACTCGTAGGCTAAAAACGGGTGTCAACAGTTGGGCCTGGTGATTGGGGCGTCAACATGACGATGCCGTTTGTCTGGTGGTCGGGGTGACCCTTGCTCCTTGGCAAAGAGTCGTATGAAGCGGCATGTTGTTCTGAGTCCCGAGTTAACCCGGTTGTTGAAGCATCGGCGGTGTGATACCGTATGCAGGGTGTCCGGGGGTGATCCCCGAATCTTCACAGAGTGCCGTAAGGTACGACAGGTTGTCCCGATTCCCGAAACTGATCCGGTTGTCAGGAAACTGGCTAGCATAGTGCCGTTTGCTCGGGGCCGATCCCCGGTCGTTATGTTACGCTGCTTGACCTGGCGAAGTGTCTCGATTTCTGAGTCCAACTCGACTAATATAGCAGCTTTGGCGATATGCCGTTTTGCTCTATTTAGTCATATGCTTAATCCTCAATTAATTCGAGAAAATAAGCCGGTGCCAACACAAGGGAAATAAAACAAAGTTGGGCAGATGTCAAATACTACGAAAGAAAACTAACCTAGTGGGGGCTGTACATGAACGTGTACCAAAGCTGGAAGAAGATATGCCAATATCTTTCCAGAACCAGTCTCTGCTATACCAATTACATCTCTACCCTTTAGGGCCATAGGCCACCCATGAGCTTGAATGGGTGTTGGTTCAACAAAACCACATCTTTCTATCAGCCAGAGATAGTATTCTGCGCATACTAAAAGTTGGCAGAAGTTACATTCTTGAAGATAAAAGATCCACCAGTTTTGCCACCCCACAGAAGCATCCATAGGAGTATAACAATAGTAGTGTGATACCAAATGACAAGCAAAAGTGAAATTCACAAAAAATGCTTCATAAAGCCATTTCAGACAGGAACCTTTTAACATGCACTGGTAACATTTATAATTATAAATATAGAACTTAGGAAGGAATGACTCCAGAGTAAGCAGTCAAGCAAGTCTTAAAAGACTGAATCTCCATAGTCATGTAAACACTACTTCTATGAGTAATAGGTAAACAACATGTACCAAGCAATATGCTACACAATATTTTATGTCCACTAAAAAGGGCAATACACCAATCATGCTTCTCCTACTTGTCCTAATCAAACAATTCTAATCAATATCCCCCCAACTCATATCACACCTCACTGTTCATGTATTGCGCACTTCAGCACTTGTTGAAGACTAAACAAGTATATTCTCAAACAAACGTTAAGGTAGGAATGCCATCCCAAAAATTAGCAATGCTAGTTACGTGCATAGCATGGGAATTGAGCAATATTCGTGCTATTTATTGCATAAGAGACATATCATGTTGCTACAACTGCAAAGTGCATGACATAGATATATACCCACTAAATAGCATACATATCATGAAAGAGACTAGACTAAATGACAGATAAAAAAGGAATTGCTAAGGTAGGAAATTATGCATGTTTCTTAATAGGCTCTGATTGAAAGTCTGAGAAGCCCAAGAAAATGTCAAACACAAAAAACTTGTATTTTAAATTTATATAATACATTGAACCTTTATTACTTCATAACATCACATAAATGAAAATATTATATAAATCTCCACATATATTTAATGAACAATTCTTCATGAAATGTGATCAACTATCAGATGATCTCTAAATAGAATATATACATAATATATATATATATATATATATATATATATATATATATATATATATATATATATATATATATGTATGTATGTATGTATATATATAAAGAACAAATATGAATCACCGAATATTACTGGGTTTTGGGGGAGGGGGCTTCGAATATTTGATCCAGATTGGTTCTAGCCAGTTGTGACACAGTTTGGCTGGTTCCAGTCTGAAACTCCCAGTTTTTAAACCATAGACATTGCACACCATGAGGATATTTGATCCCAACAGTAATATATGCAAGAGACAATTCTGGTAAACTATGTGTTGTTGTCCAATTCTATAATGTTGAATTACAGTTAAACCTTAACGCATGGATGGATAGAAGGAAATGCCAAGTTAGATGGCCGCATATTCGCATTCTAGTCTATAAGGAGGAACATGTAGTTTTATGGATCTTTTTGCAATCAAATTACCAAGACCCCATAAAAAAACATGATGGTCACCTGTAAGCAACATCGGCTACAGCAACAATACGAGGACTTAGCTCTCCAAGGGATGCTCCCTTATATTGTTCCATCATATGGGCATCATAAAGATGTGGCAACCTTTGAAATGGATTTACTACAATAAGAATATTTCTTGTATATGTCTGCCATGAAATTCAGAAACAAGCATTACAACATGTTGTATAGAAAGTACTAGTTTTTTCACTTAATGCAATAAGTAATTTCTGAAAATTGGCCTGTTAACAAAAATTCAAAGAAAGATAAAAACAACTTACATATATTTCGTTAAGCTCATATCTAGTTGAAAAATTCTGCAAAACACCGGGTTTATGTCATGTCATCAACTCCACCAACTGGAGCTTCCATATCTTTCGGGAAACAAGTAATTAGCCAAAGCAGAGCACAATGCAAAGATGATCTCCATCAAGTAACTGAGATGGAAGCTCAGGTGCCTAAAATGGGAAATGTTCCACGACTATCCTAGCTAGGACTGTACCAAGGAAACCAAGCACCAGGAACCAGTTTAATACAACATGGAACACTGGGCCAATGCAGACTGATAGCACACATTTTACATTTGGTGATTAAACAATGATGGAATTGAGTATAAAACTAGAGATCATAAGCCTATTCTTTCAAACTGGACTCGTAAACTAAATAGAAATTTTCCTCATCTAATGCTCATATGTCATTAGACATAAGATAGACAAAAATTGAGTGATTGTAACCAAAAACAATGAAACAGAGTAAACATAAGCAGTCAATTCTACGCATGGGATTGAGTTGATAGTGGTCAGAACTTTTACACTCAATGATTCTAATTCGACACTCGCATATATTTGTGAGGAGGAAAATAGAAGCAGATTGTATGGAAATCATCTAATTTTTTCGTCTACTACAAGGGAAAGGATGTGTGGTACATCATCTTCATCCTTAATTCCAAAATAAAGGTGCAGTGTAATAGAAGTAAGCTTTAAATCAATCCCAACCAATCACAAAGGATATAAGATAAAAAAGAATACATGAAAGTTCTACAGAACCTAGGAGCTTTAAAGATGGGATTGCATGTGGACAACATAAAACAATGTGTTAATCCAATTTAGCCTTAAGGCTAAATAGAGAATAAATTTAGACTCGAGGATCACAGCTCAGCCTCTGCATTGGTGTTTGAAGCCTGGAGGCCTGCAAGTGAGACTTTTTACATGATCTTATTCCCACAATTTGTCTCTTCTATTTTCAGCTTTCTGTACAAATACAAGCATTGAATGAAGGGATCAAGCATAAATAAATGCGACTAAAATGTCATTCTTGGTGCATCCGTTCCTCAATTTTTCTCTATTTTTTCCCCTCTAATATGTGCACTTGCAGTAAGGTGAGAGAGTTTTTCAACATACAACTTAGAAGAAATGCAATTAGGAGTTTGGAAGAATGTTCTACGAGAACCAAGTCTCATTGTGTTCCCCATATGTGGTCTACGAGAACCAAGTATCATTGTAATATGATTGCACAATGAGTATGTTAAAAAAAACAATCAGCATACATACCTTTCCACCAGGTAAGACATTAGTGCATCTTATTGACTCCTCAATGATTGAGCGCACACTTGGATCAGGTCTTGGCTTGCTTCCCGTCTCATTGTAAATATAGTAACTTTGTCCATTGCTTTTTCCTGCAATGAAAAGCTTCAAGCATATGATGATACAGATGAGAGATATCATGTGGAGATTTTACAGAAACTAAAAGTGTGCTTAGAGTCGACACCTTTACCAGAGAAGGTGTCGACTCTTAGAGTCGACACCTTTTTTAAGGTGTTCTGTCCGCAGCAAATAACAGAACACAGGGATACTTAAGACTCCATTCAACTCTCAATAAACCATAGCCCACTCCATTCAACTCTCAATAAACAGTAGACATCAAGACTTTTGATCTTGTATTCATGATTACTTAAATAGAAGCATATGGATACTCAAACAAACATTTCATATTAAGCTCATAGGTAAATATTCAAGTATCCAAGCAGCTTGACACAAATTTCACAGATCTCTTTAGATGATATGCAATGCAAATTTCATTAGAACAAATTCTGCTGATATGGCAAGTAATGCAATCACAAAACTTCTCACTTTTTGTCAGGCACAGAAGAGTCCAGATTCGTGAGTAGTAGAAGCTAAAAAGTAGCCAATGCATGCATTATCTAAATAGCCAAAAGGGAAAAGAGAAAAATAGTAGGAGACCATTCACACAGATTCGTCAATCACAAATATCTAAAGTAGAGAGCCATCCATCCATGCAAGTGCTGTGTGCAAGAATAAAATATAACATACAATGCAACATTAACCCAAAAAAGGTATTTAACTGTCTTGTATAAGAATGGCATAGAGTAGCCCAAAAAGTCATTCCTTTTAAATCCACCTAGAACATACACAATGTTACATCAGAAATAACTAAGGATGTTGAAAAAATAGATAACTGACAAGCATCACATCTGGACCAACACCTGAAAAAGAGAGAAGATGATAGTCAAGTTTGCAGTAATTCAAAATAAGATCAAAATATATGGCAGTGTATAATTAGAAATGATCTTACATAGTCCTTGAGCCATAAGATGTGACTCCCAACAGCATCTTTCATTCTTTTTCTATTCCGATCCTTCACAAACAATGGTGTGTCTGGATGGCGAGCATATTGCACAGAGACTTCACAATACACATATCCAAGTTTCCTTCCCATGACGACCTTTTTTTCGTTGATGCACATGACCATGCCAACTGCCACATGTTGTCCCTCGAGGTCTAGCAAGATCACTTTGTGACCTGGCAACTAAACATAACACAAAATATGTCCACTTGGGTGAGTATTATCATACTTAATTCATAAAAAATATGATGCTCACATAGTTATTATTTAAAAATTATGAGTGCATCACCCATTGACACACCACATGAGGGACGCATGTGCTCCCAGAAATTAAAAATGAGTCATGAGATGTCGGGACATATGCTCCCTGCATTCCAAACACCCAAAAACCAATATAAAATACATACTTGACACTTTATGCATAGTACATCATCTAATGCTCTATGGTAGCAATATAATGTCTTTACCTTTGTTGGATCGTCAAGGGTGTTAGCATTTTGCATGTCAGATGTTGCACCAAATTCGTCATAGGCACTGGCAGCAGATGATGCAGGCACATGTGGAGATGATTCATACTTGTTGCCATGACTCTAAAAGGAGATGAGGACCAAAATTAGTAAGTAATAAAAGTATTCTCAAGTATTTTAAGCGATATAATGTACCTGCGATGTTCTTATCAATTCTTCCATCCTTGCTAGCTTTACTTCTACTGACGACTCCAAATCCCTAATTCTATCCACCAATATTTTGTTCTCCGCCCTAAGAGATTCCTTTGTATCTTTCCCCCATAATAAAGATGGTGTGGGACCTGTACCTACACCACGCACACGGCCTGACCTCTGCTTACCGAGAACTTGGGAGTAAACATCATATTGTGTAGCAACTTGATGGGCATCACTTGTCATTGAACTCAAAGGTTGGGAAGTCTTTAACATCCCCATTTTTTTCTAATGAAAATGGGTGAAGAGAATTTGAAATACGGCATACATCAAAAATCATATGAAAATGTGTTCTAAGCACAATATGTCAAGATAAACTTACAATGACATGACCATCCGCCTCATTTATTAGGGCCCCATCCTTACGCTTGTGTGTTTTGATGAACAAATCAGCACGATCTAAGTGCATCCCATGTCTATCATGCTATAACAATCAAAATTGAGGTGTCAATAGTATCACATACATAATGTAAGGAAAAGATCCCTACAAAATCCCCTAACAAATAAATCACAAATCGCCTCCTCAGAAATGTCTGCGAGGGAGTGTGCCCCAGTACAATGGACCCACTTTTGGGAAACCTTGCATTTTGTGTTCTTTGCACTCATTTTCTACAATCAATTGAATAATAGAGTTAGCTGACCTCAAAGCATACAGACAATGCATTTGAATCAAACCTGCCACTGTGTAGTTGACCACAAAGAAACTGCCCCTTTCCATTGTTCCTCATTAATGCGTGGTGCATTTGGGAAGACTTGATGGGTTACCTTTTCACTCCTTTTGTAATACAGTTTGCACACTCTATACTTCCAATAGTGCCATTTATTTGCAAGGTCCTTCAGGACCCACCTCCTTGCCTCTTTTGGTATATCATACTTCCTCTATTCAAAAATTAAAACTACGTAATTGATTACAAATATCCAAATAGGATTAATGAGGATAAAAGAATTAGTTGAAGGAACATAAAAATGTATTATCAACACAATGTTACATGTATGTAGTCCCATACATCTTCTTTATGAATGTTAGGCACTTTCCTCCAATTAGAGTAATTGATTGGCAATTTTTCACCATTCCTTGCAAGAGTGCCTAAAAATGTTCTTAACGAACGGCCACCCGACCCAACTGGCTGGCCCAACATATTCCACTTCACACAAATACGTTGTGTGCCATCCATGGCATGTACATCGCGACAAGCAGTGTAAGAATGTCATCTTTCGGACCTTTGGCTTCCTTCCCCTACTGTACAAGTTTTTGCAACAACACCTTCTACCTTCGTTTCTTCCTCCTTTTCGCTCGCAAGATTTCCCTGAATGTCTTTTACTTCATTTTTAGACTCAAACTTTCCCTTCGTGTCTATTTCTTCAATCTTCATCTGAAGCGTTCCCTCAGTGTCTTTTACTTGACCAGACTCGACCTCCTTGTCATGTAATCCGGATTGATCATTTCTACTACTTATGAAAGAGCAGACCAAGTTCTCAAACAAATCTACATCTGCTGGAACAAACCAACCCTCATGCAACTGTAAAGTTAAAAAAAATGAAGCAGAATAAACATTACTATATCATTGAAGAAGAGTTCAATATTGCAGAAAATGATACATAAGATAACATACAAAGTCTGGATATCCTTCACCAGAAAAGTTCTCTGGGGCAGCTTCAATGAATAGGTGAATGAAATATAGCACAAAATGACCACATTGTTCACCATTCCTTTGTTGAGGAACCTATAGACAGATTAAAAGTAATCAAAGTCAAAAATCATATCTACTTGCATATGAGAATATGTAAAATTTCAAGTCTCATGTTCCACTCATTGACATATGCAAGTGTAGGATACTTACATGTGGTGCATAAAGTGGAATGGTGGCAATGTCATCTATTGTTGTTGGGTTCCCTTCACTCTTGTAAATGTCCATGACGAACCTACATAGAAGCCCAACAATATTGAGTAAATCAAGCAACAATAACGACCATGTAATCAAATTAAATAGCAGTGAAAAATATAACATATGACTATAAAAAGTAAACCATATGGACCATATATCTAAAGTTCATTACTTTACATTACCTCCTAATGTCTTTCTCATGTCGGTTTGGTCCAGCCGACAGGAGAGAGTCGAGGTACAGAATGCATGGCTTTGCCTTCGATGTAAACCCCTGTCCAAGGTTGCATAAGATGACCAGGCTCCAATGACCCCTGCATCGAAGTGGTATGATAAAACCAAATTCATTATATAGCTATTAAAACCAATTATTAGGGTCAACACTTGAAGAGTACATACCAACAAACAATTGGCACAAATGTGTATGCCTTTGAGAATATACTCTTGCCCTTAATCCATGACAACACTTTCTCACAATTACCATTTAACCATGCATTATACCACATGCAATCAAAACACCCAAAGCGGGCCTTCACATCATTAGGGATTTTAGTAAATATGTGCCTACAAAGTTTAAACATGCTCACAATGTTGTAACACAAACAACATGAAAGTTTATGTACAATAACAAGATAAAGAGGTGGCGTTCAAACTCTATATATTGTTGAAATCCATTTGAATCCAACATTCGTGCCCTTCGACTCGAAGTGTAAATTGTGGAGATATCTTTCACCATTTTCGCCTCTATAGAGCACGGTCGAGAGGGGAGCTTATGGATGTGGTCTGTTGCAACCATACTACGGGTCCGAGGACCCTGTGCAGGTCTTTCCATAATGGTCTTTGAGAACTCAAGTTTCGAGACAATCTTCTTTCCCCTGTAACATTACATAGAAATGTCAACAAAAATTCAACAAATTTAATTCCAATGAAAGCAAATTAAAAACATTCAAATTAAGAACTTACATGGCCCTATCCAATGCTTTAGAAGCCGAGTCTAAATCTGAAAATTTTGATAATGTAAATATGTAATATCAACATATATAAAATGTGTAAAAAATTGGTTGTTACCTAGCTTCCACAACTAACACCATTGCACTGTTAGTAACGGTTAACAAAGATAATTGATGAATAATACATATGAATCACTTAAAACAAATTTGTTCGAAACACTATAAACAAAAAGAAACTCATGAAGAAGGTCCCTGTCATTTTCCACTATTTTTAAGGTGATTTCCAGACATTCTACATCATTTCTCTCCCAACATACGTTCTTGTCATCAACATTGTCATCCTCAAGGTAAGGCTGTGTGACTTGAATATCTAAAATCACCCCTGCATCAGTGCATTGCCCACCTTGGACATCAAACAAATCTCTCGGCTGTGCTTTCCGAACAACAAACAACCATTGTCTTTAGGATCTTCAACATACCAAAATTGCTCTGCTTGGGATGCTAACACAAAAGGCTCTATTGTTCTCAACAATTGTGTTGCATTAATCAAAGTGAATCCCCTATCTTCTTTCACCCCCCTCCTAACATCAATCCAGTCGCACTTAAATAGTACAATTTTTATTTCACCGTAATAATCTAACTACACAATTTCTTTCAAAAACCCATAGTAAGTGACGTCTCCCTGAATAGGTTTTTTGTCGCTGGAGCTTGCAAAGCTTGAGGTTATAGCAGACAGCACAACACCACTATTGCAAGTTCTTCTACGTTGCTCAACTTGTTGAGTGTGGAAGCGAAACCCATTAATTAAATAGGTATGAAATACATTTGCTATAGAAAGTGGTCCGTCTTTCAGCCAGCGGAGTTTTGGAGACAAAAGGTTACCCATTTCCACTTGCAATCTTTGTACCTATGCATTAAGTGAAAGCACAAGCATTAGAAATAATACACAGCCACCAACATCTATTACACATGCGTGGTTTTACCTTTTCCTTAAACCAATTGGAAATTTTTTGTTCCACTCGCTTTCTATTTCCATCTCAGTTGCTCGAGGGTGTTTACTCCGAATTTGTGAAAGATGTTCTCTACATGTCAAGTAACCAATGTACATTCAAGTGTGTGTAGTTGCTCATAGAAAGTAACAAGAAAATAGAATAATACTTACTCTCTATAAGGAGCTAGCGCATCACAATTGAATAAAACATATCGGTGTGCCTGACATATGTCTTCCTTGTGAAGGTTAACATGAATCCCTGCACCTAATGGACGGCCTACATCTAAGAAGATGGCCCATCCATCATCATCATTGTCATTGACATAGGCATCCTCATTCCTTCTGGGCCTATTAAACCACGTCTCCACATCATCAGACAAATATCTAGATGCAAAAGTAAGCGTCTCTTCAGCTAAATATCCCTCAGCAATGCAACCCTCTGGCCGTGCCCTATTGCATACATATGACTTTAGTCACGCTAAATATCTAGCAAATAACAAATTAATTTATTATCATTAAAAGGAGTGAAATACTTAGAAGAGTCAAGAGTATTGTTCATACCTCTCAATGGGATACATCCATCGATAATACACTGGCCCACCAAGTCTAGCTTCTTCTGGTAAATGAATAAGTAAATGTGTCATGATATCAAAGAAACTGGGAAGGAAGATCATCTCAAGACGACATAGTGTGACTACAATCTGTTCTCCAAGGTGATAAAAATCATCTGCTGATGAACTCTTTGAGCACAACTCCACAAAGAAATTACACACTTCAGTTAGTGCAGAACTCACTTCCTTTTGTGTCATTCCTCGAATAGCCACTGGAAGTAGTTGTTGCAAGAGCACATGACAATCATGGCTCTTTAAACCCAGATCTTTGCATTCTTCTCATCCACATGCCTTGAAATATTAGAGGCATAGCCATCAGGGACTTTCACACTCTTGAGAACATTACAAATGGTCACCTTCTCAGCTTTGCTTAATGTGAAACGTGCTGGTGGGAGCAATGTCTTTGTTGGACCAGCAGAACGTGGGTGAAGTGATGACCTAATGCCCATAAGTTCTAGGTCTTGCCGTGCCTTGAGTCCATCTTTGTTCTTACCATCAAGTCCTAATAGTGTACCAACAATACTATCACAAACATTCTTCTCCACATGCATGACATCGAGATTATGTTGCAGCAATAGAAACTTCAATAAGGTAAATCAAAAAAAATAGAACGCTTCTTCCAATTTAAATATTTGTCAATCTCAGTGTCATTGTGCTCCTTACATGAATGGCTTCTCTTTCTCTGCACCCTTGTCTTCTTCAATGGCTGCCTTTTCCCCTTCAATGCTACACTTGAAGCCTTCCCTAACGTAAAAAGAGCCCTTCTATTTGGTGTAACAATTCATCCCCCGATAGTCGCTTAGGACTTTTGCCCCATTCTTGTTTTCCATCAAACATGCGATACATTGATCGAAACTTATGATCTTGTTGTAACCATCTACGATGGCTATGATAAAAATGCTTCCCACTTGCTGGTAGCCACGATGAGAAAGTGTGCTTATTACAGACAGGACAAGCCAATCGACCTTTGGTACTCCATCCAGACAGGCATGCATATGCTGGGAAATCATTGATAGTCCACAATATTGCAGCACGCATCCGGAACATTTGACCAGTCGAAGCATCAAAAGTATCAACTCCATGCCACAATACCTGCAATTCCTCTATTAGTGGCTGCAAATATACATCTATATCATTACCAGGTGCCTTCGGACGAGAGATGAGTAAAGATAGGAATATGTTTGGACTTTTCATGCATTCCCAAGGTGGCAAATTATATGGCTTCAGAAGAACGGGCCAAGTGCTATGACTGATCGACATTGTACTATAAGGATTGAAACCATCACTGCCTAGACCCAATCATATATTTCTGACCTCCAATCCAAATTCATCTATAGCATCCAATGTCTTCCAACAAGCTGAATCAGCAGGATGACTCAAAATGCCATCTTCACGATGTTCTTCGCCATGCCATCTCATGTTAAGAGCAGATTTTGAACACATGTACATCCTTTGCAATCTTGGAATGAGGGGAAAGTGACGGAGGAGCTTTCTTGGTACTTTTTGTTTCATTTCTTCATCATTATTAATTTTTACATCACATTTCCATCTACTTTCACCACACTTAAGATATTTATGCAATTCTTTATTTTCTTTCCAATACAATATACAATCATTGGGGCATGAGTCTATCTTCTCATACCCATAGCCCAAGTCACTGATATTTTTTTTCATCTCATACAATGAATTTGGCAACACTTCACCAGGCGGAAGAATCTCTTTCACCAACTTCAACATTAATTCAAAAGAAGAATCACTCCATCCACCCATGCACTTAATGTTGAACATTCGAATAATAAAAGAAAGCTTGGTGTGTTTTGTACAACCAGGGAATAAAGGTGTTTCATCATCTCTAATTAACTTATAGAACATTCTAGCATTATCATCCACATTCATTGCACCTTCGTTTTCCCCTACACCACTCTTATTTTCAAAGGTTGGCCCAAATGCATCATGTAGCATGTCATGCATGCCCCTATCACGAACATCATTCTTTAACTGCCAAGCCTTAGTCTCACCATGAAATCTCCAAAACACTTTATCCTTGATAACTCCATTCAAGTATAAGTGTTGTCTTACAGTCTCCTTATCCCATCTGTCAACACATGCACAACGTATACATGGGCATTTGATTGTCTGAGTACCCGGTACAATCCCAAATGCAAACTGAATAAACTCATCAACACCGTCATAGTATTCCTTTGCATCCCTTAAAGAAGTAAACATGTAAAAAGGATGCCAGCTAATTATCCATTCCAAAGTAAACATAACATAAGTTTATTCATCTACAACATATACCTTGAAGCGTCCATCCACCCCCAATCCATTGTCCTCTCACTTGTAATTAAAGACAAAAATTATTTAGTAAACACAGATAAACATCAGTGCACATGATCCATATTCAATTCAAGCTCTTTTTCAACCATTGTGTGCATGTATGTATATAAAATATAAATGATGATGAATAGAGTAAAACGCCATATCAGAGTCATGGTCTGTGGCATTGTTACACCAGAAGTTTTCCCTGAGGGGAAGATTACTGGTTTCCAGCCGATAGACCAGACTCCATATGAGGATCAGGACTCGACAAAACAAAAGATAAGGGAATTGCTTAGAAAGAAAAGTAAAGTTCTTAAAGAATGTTTTTTCTCTCTAGCTCACTAAACAACATCCGCCACTGAAAAATAGAAATGGGATAGAAGATTACCAAAGCTTTAGCTTAATATGACCGACAGAGTAATCTCCTATCCCCTGCGAAACAGAAAAATAGTCCTTTACTAAAAAAATCGTGGCTAAATAGAAAAATAATAAAGCAAATACGACATTTATACCACACGAGCAACATAGTAAGGATATTTGCTTAAAAAATCATGTCAAAAAAATCTAAATACCTTTCTGGAGTAGCTCGAAGACAACCACACTGGATGGGGAGGTGTGGCTAGGTATGAGCAGGCAGTGTGGACTACACAATCACCGTAGAGCTGCGTGGGAAGCACGTGAGCGGTGGATGGGGTCGTGGTGGCAGGAGGCTGATGGGGTCGATGCTGTAGGAAGGGGGCAGCAGGCTGAAGGAGAATGGCCTAGGGTGAGGGGGGTTGGGTTGACGGTAGCTGGTTGCAGGGTCTGGGAGCAAATATGTGCGGAAGAAGAAGAGGAAGGGGGAAACAAGCGGTGGAAGAAAAAGAGGAAGGTGTGGCAGGGATCCCGGCGGTCGGTGATGGGGCTGGCGGGTGGCGCGCGTTTGCAGGAAAAAGAAAGGGGGAATAGAGCGAGCACGTTGGAGGCGGTGCAGATGTAGCCCGCAGTGGTGTCGACAGGGCTGCTGTTGTCGTCGTTTGCGGTGGAGGGTAGGCGGAAGGCGGGAGGCGATGGCGGCTCTGGGGAGTCACGGGCCGCGGTCCTGTTCACTGCGCTGAAGCAGAGGGGAGGATACTGTAGTGGGGAAGGAGGGCGGGAGAGGTGGTCCGGCGGCGAGCAGGCAGCGGTGGCGGGTGAGGCCGACGGAGAGCGCGACTAGGGTTTTAGTGGGGAAGAGAATGAAGAAGGAGAGGGCGAAGATCAGGAGAAGATCGGGGGACGGGTGGCGGAGGAAGAGGAGGGGGAAGAAAGCATCGAAGCTCGGGCTCATAAAAGCTCGGGCGACATTTTTGCCGCCATCGAGGTCAAGCCTATTGCGACGTTTGTTATTTTTTTTATTTTTTTTCAATCGACTTGTTGTTATGTTTGAAAAAATGTGAAACCATTGATAGGCTCTATTCTCACGTTTATAAAAAAAATGTCGTTATATATTATCTTTTTCTACATTTATTGTGAAACTGTCGAAATAATATGAACATATAGCTATTCTATAATAAAACGTAGGAAATTTACCAACATTAATTTAAAAACGTCGGAATATGTCTCTTATACCTATGTGTTTTGAAAGTGTAGGTAAAATTCGTGGCTATAGGCCAGTTTTCTTATAGTGGATGCTCTCACTGCACGATGATCCGTGTAGATCAACTCTAGAGGTTGTACATCTGTGCGACTCTACGTTCGAGAAAATCTACATCGGACATTACGGACAGTGTCGTTCCACGCATGGTATAGATCTACAATCCGTTTTGGAGTTGGGTAGTTTTATTGCATCGATTAGACCACGATTCTAGGATTCCAAAAGGGCTTGGGTTCGTGATTTAAATTTTATTATCCGCTGTGTTGCCCGAACCAGGCTGTTCGAATCCTTACAGTGGTATTAGAGCCAGGTTGCGCTCTGATCAATGAAATTTCTCGCATAGAATTATGTTTAGGGGTAATTTTCATGATCTTCAATTATTAAAAATAGATTACGGGATGCTGGGCATCCTTGTTCGCGGAAGAACAAAATCGATATGGGATGCTGGGCATCCTTGTTCATGGAAGAAGAAAATGAGAACTAGATGCTGGGCATCTTTGTAAAAAAAGAATGGGCACTGGCGCGAGCACAGGGCGCAGAGTGCCTGTGCGCGCGCCATGTGGCGCGGACACGCCCACGGGAGGCGCCGCAGGCGCCCGCCGCTCTGGCAGACGCCGCGTGGCTGGCGCCGCCTGAGTGCACGGGCGATCCCACTCGGGCGGGCGTCACTGCCAGGCGGGCGTTGCGCACGACGGGCGCCCGCCCGCGTGTCCCGCGTAGGCGGCCGCTCCCACGCGGGTTGACTCGCGCCGCTTTTTTTAATTTTTTTACTGGTTAATTCTTCCACTAAATTTATTGTGCCATTAATATATATAAATATATATAGATACATGGGCACATTAAATTAATCTAATTTTTTATCTCAAATGCTAATTATCCTTTCTTAATGGAAAATTCAAATCTTGAATTTTATTTAACTTTTGAATTTAATTAGTTGGGATAATTATCACTTAATTTGAGATAAAAGTGTTATAATTGAAGATAATCATGGTAAATTCAATATTTTGAATTTTTAATTATTAGATAATTGTTAAATTCAAAATTTAAATTTTTGTTGATGATTATTATAGAAAATTCATATTTTTGAATTTTTAATTATTAGACAATTATTAAATTCAAATTTTGAATTTTAGAAAATGATAATTGGGGATAATTACATTATTTAAACTTACTTTAAAATTACATTATTGGATAATTAATTTGAATTTGAATTTAAATAATTAGTTTATTTAAATTTATTTTTAAATTTAATTATTAGATAATTAAATTTAAATTTAAATTTAAATAATTATCTCAATTATCTGAATTATTTGAATTTGATTCAAATATGCATGCCCCTGCTATATATGATGGTTCTATGAATGCTTTGCTTATTGTTACCTTGAATTGGCTTGCTTATGTGTTTTAATTTTAGTTAATCCAACTTGAATTTTTAAAATTAAATAAAGTCAACTTGTTTTTTGTTTGCACATCCCACTTTTCAATCCAAATATAAGAATTATTTTTGAAAATAACCTTTGATTGATTTGCATGTGTGGGTTGGCAAGTGATCATGGACATAACTGATGTTACTATTTGGGGCCTGCGAGCCTCCCTTCTCTCTCTGGTGAAATTCATATGTACTTATATCTCCCTACACTGGTTGTACTCGCCCTGAGGGCTTCTGGAATTTAATTAGCATGTAATTTAAATTTTGCCGACCTACATGCCATGTAAAAGTTGTAATTTATGTGATATCGGAGTTTGAAGGCGTGGAGCACACCCAACAAGGACGATCCAATTACTTCAGAAGTGAGCCGGATGTCTTAGTAGCATTAGGCATAGGGTCCATGATCACTTACAATTTAATTTTTGCATTGGATGCATTTACTTTGTGCAAACTACTAGGTACGGTAAATATATTGGATATATTTATATTACCACCTAGGGTGAGATCAAGATAAAATCAAATTCTCGCGTAATTTAACTTTAGATCTGGTAAGCATGGCTCTAAGAGTCATCGTGGACCTCCACCATTATGGGGTGAATGAATGTCTTCATCTCATGGATTTGTTGTGCTTTCCACAAGGTCCATGGGTTTGGGGGCAGGATGCAACTCCAAGGTTAGGCCTCAATGGGGTGAGGAATTGAACTTGACCTTGTTGTGCTTTCCACAAGGGTCGGGTCATAAACTCATTGCTATGTCGTAATGGTGGTAAGATCTAACCGAGAGTATCATTTGTTGTGCTTTCCACAAGGGGATGACTTCTCGGGGGCTGAAATCGGATATTGCATTGGATGCAAGTGCCTGCTGACTACCCTTGAGATGGCATATGGCTTGTTGTGCTTTCCACAAGGTCATACCTCAGTCTCGTTGGGATTCCGACCCACTAGAATGATCCCGTTGATCTCCCGTTCTATATACTAAGGGTTATATAGTTCGATCGAAAAATAGTGGGACTAACTAAGATAGAAAATCACATCTAAATTAGAATTTGAACATATGCTAAGTTATCTTTTACTTCTTATCCAGATTACGATGTCGTCGTCCAATCCCCTCCGTGGCATCTTGGATGCCAGCAGATTGACCGGACCGAACTTCTCGGATTGGCTACGTAATTTATGTAGTCCTCACCGCCGAAAAAATAGCGTACATGTTGGACACGGTTCATTCTGAGCCAACTCCTGATGCCGATGAGGGCGATTTAATGACTTATGCAAAATGGTCAGAAAATTCTTCCCTTGCCCAGTGCTATATGCTGGCCTCTATGACTCCTAAGCTATAGAGGCAATTTGAAAATAATGATTGTAGAATCATACTTCTTAACCTACGCCAACTCTTTGGGGAGCAGGGTAGGATTGAGAGGTATAACATCTCCAAGAAACTTTTCAGGACCCGGATGTTAGAGGGTGATTCAGTACAGGCTCATGTACTGAAAATGATGGAGTGGATTGAAAGACTCAATGCACTGGGATTCAAGTTGAATCTTGAACTGTGCATTAATTGATCTTATTCTCCAGTCATTGCCCGATTCCTTGTCTCCTTTCATCATAAACTTTAACATGAATAGAATTGAAGTAACTCTCCATGAGCTGCTCAACATGTTGAAAAGTGCTGAAGGGACTATACAGAAAGATAAATCATCTTCTGTAATAGTTGTTGGCCGGGCCAACAAGAAAAGGAAGGCCACCCAGATATCCAACAAAGGGAATGGAAAGAAGAAGGCCAAGGGTAAAGAAGTCGCCAATGTTGACAAAGGAAAGGACAAGAAGAATGAAAAAGAAAACAAGTGTTTTCGATGCGGGGAAATAGGGTATTGGAAAATGAATTGCAAGACAATTTTAAATGAAGGTATTTTTGTCATAGACCTTAATTTGTCATATATGAAATCCACATCATGGGTATTGGATACTGGATGTGCATCTCATATCTACAACTCTTTACAGATGCTGGCAAATAGAAGGCGGCTAGGCAAAAAAGGAGATTGAGTTGAGGATGGGTAATGGAGCTTTAGTTACTGCCAAAGCTATCGGGACTGCACGCGTCAGTTTACCTTCAGGGGTCATTCTGGAGCTGAATGACTGTTATTATATTCCTAATATCATAAAGAATATTATTTCAATCTCTAGCTTGTATAACGTTGGATATACATTGGCTTTTAATAGTACTGTGTGCTCAACAATGAATAATGGTTTGGTGATAGCCAATGGTTCATTAGTCAATGATTTTTATGTATTAGATGCATGCTCTAATGTTATGCAACTTTCCAATGCCAATGAAGCGAATCCTACATACCTCTGGCATTGTAGGCTTGGTCATGTAGGTGAAAAGAGAGTCTCTCACTTACACTCAAATGGGTATTTGAACTCATTCGAATACAAGTCATTTGATACCTGTGAGTCTTGTCTCATGGGGAGGATGACCAAGGCTCCCTTTAGTGGACATGGTGAGAGGGCTGCTGACCTTCTTGAGCTCATACACTTGGATGTGTGTGGACCCATGTCCATAGAAGCAAAATGGGGTCACCTCTATTTCATCTCTTTTATTAATGACTTCTCGAGATATGGCTATGTGTATTTAATAAGACATAAATTGCAAGTCTTTGAGAAGTTTAAGGAATATAAGAATGAAGTAGAGAAATAGACTGGCAAGAGTATTAAGACTCTTCAGTCAGATCGAGGAGGAGAATACCTTAGCCATGAATTCACTTCTTATCTTAAGGACAATGGAATTGTTTCTCAGTGGACTCCATCGTATACACCACAGCACAATGGTGTATCTGAGAGGAGAAACATGACCTTGTTAGATATGGTCCGATCCATGATGTCCATGTCAGGACTATCCTTGTCTCTCTGGGGCTATGCCTTTGAGACTGTAGCATATGCTGAATAGGATCTCAAGTAAATCTGTTCCTTCTATACCATATGAGATATGGAAGGGCAGGAAATCAAATTTTAATCACATTAAAATTTGGGGGTGTCCTGCCCATGTGAAGAGGAATGATTATGATAAGCTTGAGTCTAGAACCGATAAGTGTAAGTTTGTGGGATATCCAAAGGAGACCTTTGGATATTATTTCTATCACCCCTATAAGCAAAAGGTCTTAGTGGTTAAGAGAGTTGTATTTCTAGAAAGAGAATATCTTCTCCAGAAAAATAGTGGGAGCCTGATAGAATTGGACGAAGTCCAAGAACCACAACCTGTAGACAATCTCATTAGATGAGACTATATCGGTTGATCCTACTCAGAGTGAAACACAGACACTACGGAGATCTGGTAGACTACCAAGAGAACCTGAGAGATATGTTGGACATGTCTCAGAAAGGTCCTCTAAGATATGTATCAATGAGGATGAAGATCCTCAATCCTACCAGGAGGCAATCCGTAGTGCAGATTCCGAGAAATGGCAAGAGACAATGGATTCAGAGATCCAGTCCATGTGCACCAACAAAGTTTGGAACTTGGTTGATGTACCGAAAGTAAAAAAAACGTTCATTAACAATTTTAGTTTTTAAAAGAAAGTTAATATTTTTAACTTAGAAATCTCATCTTTCTTATGGATTCGACTCGGTCTCGCCGCAATACTATGTTCCTTTCATTTTATTGTGAGTCCGATTTTAGATTGATCGTTGTGATTGTAAACGACGCATTTGTGTGCAGTCAATTTTTGACGTTGTTGCTGGACAATGATGTTGATTTTTAGGTTGAAAATATTGTATTTCTTCTGCATATATTTGTGCTAATAAAATCCCCTCTTCTTGTTTTACAGGAAAAAAGGGGGAGGAAAAACGGACCTAAAATTTGCAAGAAAAGATTTGTCAAGAAATTTGTCGTAGAAAGCTGAAAGCGTAGGTACAGAGGGCTGAATTCAGAAAATACAAAAAAAGTGAACTGTCGTAGAAGGTCACAAGTGTAAGCAAAAGGTCTGTTCGAAAAAAATCAGAAAAATATAAAATGAAAAAAACAAAAAAAACTAAAAGAAGGACTTTTTGAGGTAAATCTCCTTTGCCTTTCCTTAGTCATTTCATTAAAAAAAAGAGATACGAGAGATTGCACTTCAGGTAAGTACCTTGACTTCCCTTCATTTTATTTGGTCTCATTTTCTTAATTTTGTATATATATCTTGCTGGTTAGATAGGCTCACCAAAAAAAAAAACTGAACTTCAATAAAAACCTTAATTGCAAGAGTAGAACCCATACTTTCATATTTTAGGTCATGCATCATTTAGGATAGAATTCTTCTTGTTGTTTAATTTTTGCCAATTGCATTGTTGAAGATTACAGGGGCAAGGTGAGTTCTTGTAAACTTCTCCTTAATCACATGCTCATACATACTTGCATAGAACCCCTGATTTGAATTGTGGTGTTACATTCCATTCTAAAATATCTTTAAGGGCAAAACCCATAATCACATAAGGTGGGGATTTGATCACCCTTCCTTGGCCCACAAACCACAATTTCTTGCATCTTTGCATAACCCAAACTGAATAAAATTCAGTAAACATTGGCCCTAGGGTTCACTTTGAGACTTGGGTCCACTTAGGCCTATTATCATTTTTGAAAACTGGTGTCTAGGCAAGAGGTCCAACGGCAAACGCCTTAAGCGGACTTGTGGTTCCCTAATTAGGACCCTACGAAAGTAGGGGGAGCCTCCCATAACCCCACCTCTTACTTGGTTGGTGGAAGAGATTTGATAGTGGACTTGGGCTTGGCCTAAGTCAATTTGTGATAAACCTAATTTTTAGGTCCAAGGATCCATAAGTCTCATGGACTGATTGTTTGACAACTTGAGTGTGTTTGCAAAAACTAAAAAATATATAAAAAAATAACAAAAAATAGAAACAAAAGCAAAGAAAACAAAAGAAAACAAAACAAACTTGGGTAATCTTTTGTGGGCATAGCCCATTTCTGAAAGTTGGGAATCTGGGTACATGCAAGGGAGAGGATCACAACACCCACATTTAGTTGAGCCTGTTGAGGAAATTGAGAGATTGATCCACAACCCAATCCACAAGCAAGCCCAAAATCCGATCCAACATATGGATAACCAAGGTGAGCTGACCAAACAGATGAAGGAATACTTCATTCCTTCCAATTACAAACCTTCTACATATATTCATCTGCCTGAAGTCCCCGCAGCCCAGTATGAGATTAAATCCAGCACCATCCAAATGCTCCCATCATTCCATGGACTCACCAATGAAGATCCATATAAGCATTTGGATGAATTCCTCGAGATATGCTCCACAGTGAAAATTCAAAACTTCACTGATGATGCTCTAAAGTTGACTCTCTTTCCTTTCTCATTAAAAGACAAAGCTAAATATTGGTTAGGGACCATATAAGAAGACCCATTTGGTCATGGGAAGAAATGTAAAAAGAATTTTTGAAAAAATTCTATCATATAGGTTGAACCAATACCATGAGGAGAGCCATCACGAGTTTTACTCAAGCCCCCGGGGAATTGATCCATGAGTCTTGAGAGAGATTGAAAGAATTGTTGAGAAAATACCCCAATCATGGAATATCTAAATGGCAAATTGTGCAAGCTTTCTATGAGGGACTAACTGAACCTTATAGGCAAATGGTAGATGTCTCTTGTGGGGGTGCATTCATGAGCAAAAGTGAGGAGGAAGCCTATGATCTCTTTGAAATGATACATGAAAATTCAATCAATCATGCTTCTCTATCTTCATATGAAAGGTCAACAGGGCCATCTAGACAATTAGGGATTTATGAGGTGAAAGATAGAGGGGAGCTTGAACCTAGGCTAGATGTTAATGCCATAGCCTAGAAACTGGAGAAAGCGGACCTGTTGACCCAACAATTGGACCAACTCATTAAGTTGAATAAGCATGCTTCCACTACCCAGCCATCTTTCAATCCTCGTCAAGGGCAAGTTCAATCTTTACAAGAAGCATGTGTGCTATGTGAAAGCCTAGACCACCATGTAACTGACTGCCCCACAGCAGCCCAATTACCCCCCTCATTCAGGAACATGTCCATGCAGCCTAAGGATCCTCTAGGTCTATTAATGACCCCTTCTCTAATACATATAATCCATACTGGAGAAATCATCCAAATTTCTCTTGGAAAATCCCACAGGCCCAAAACTACCAACCCAAACCTCAAGCCCAATTTCAAAATCAGACTTTTCCGAAGAATCAACTATCACAACCATTGGTAAATCAGTCTCAGCCCACTTACAGCTAACTGCCTTATGGCCAACCCTCATTTGGTCAATCAACATATGGGCAACCATCATACCCACCCTTAGTTTACCAACCTCCTAGCTTACTCCAGACAATGACCTAGAATGATGACAAAATCAATCAGTTGACGCAACTCATTCTGGCCCAAAATCAACAGATTCAAGCCCAAAATCAATCTTTCCAAGCCCAAATGGTTGAGATGAAGACCCAAATTTGCCAGGTGCTGGAGACCAACATAGGAGAGAACCAGGCCAACTTCCTAGTCAACCTGTGCCCAATCCAAGAAATTATCCTCCAGGTTTTCAACAACAACCCCTTCTGCCTGTTCCTCAAGGTCAACTTCAACAAGTTCCAAATCCAAATCCACCAAAGGGCCCACAGTTTGAAAATGCTAAGGCAATCTCAGCCTTAAGAAGTGGAAAGATTCTTGAAGATCCTCACAGGGCCCATCAGCCCAACCAAACCTCATCGAGTCAGGCCCACGACATCGTAGATGCCACTGAAAATGAGCCCCCGCCTAAGGCCACTCCTACAATGGACTGTGAGGAAGTCAAGAGAGATAAAGGGAAGTAAAAAATAGATGACTCACCTGAGACTTATAGGCCCAAGATCCCTTTTCCCACTGCTTTGGATGCTGGAAATGAAAGAACTAAATAACAAATCCAAGCCCAAAATGAAGAATTGATAAAGTTGTTCAAGCAAGTCCACATTAACATCCCTCTTCTAGATGCAATCCAACATGTGCCTGCATATGCCAAATTTCTCAAGGATATGTGCACTCAAAAGAGAGAATCAAGGACAAATCCCAAAATGATTCTATTGTCAGAAGATGTAAGTGTTGTCCTACTAAACTAACTCCCTCAGAAGATGAAGGATCCTGGCGCCCCACTCATATCTTGTGTCATTGGAGGTGTCACCTTTGAAAAAACCCTATTGGATTTAGGGGCTAGCGTAAATCTTCTGCCAACATCAGTGTATCAAAAGTTTGGGATGGAAAAACTTAAATCAACCCCAGTGATTCTCCAATTGGCTGATTGATCTGTTAGAACACCTAGGCGGTTGGTAGAAGATGTCATTGTCAAGATAGACACATGCTACTTTCCTGTCAAATTTTTAATCCTTGACATGGATTCTATCTCAGACTTGGCCCAAAGCCCAATAATATTGGGTCGACCCTTCCTGGCCACTACCAATGCCAACATCAATTGTAAATCTGGACTTATGGATATCTCTTTTGGAGATCAAAAGATAACACTCAACGTCTTCAAAGCTTCTAAACATATGAGGGAGGAGGAAGATTGTTACACCATTGATGTGATGGATGAAATGGTAGAGACCAACCCTCCCCTGACCCAACCTGAAAACTTTGACAAGGCTGAAGACATTGAGCCCATTTTAGAGGTCCATACACTTAAACCCACACTTTGGCCCACTATGTTTGAACATTTGCCCGAATTGAAACATGAACCTTTACTTCCTTCCATTCAAGCCCCACCACATCTGGACCTAAAGCCCTTATCGGATTCTCTGAAATATGTGTTTTAAGGGCTTGAGAAGACTCTGCCTGTCATTATAGCCTCTGATCTGACATCTACTTAGGAGGACCAGCTGATTGATGTCCTCAAAATCCATAAGGAAGTCATAGGTTGGTCAGTGGCTGATCTTAATCAAACATGTCCATCTGTGTGCATGCATCACATTTATTTGGAGGACAATGCTAAGCCAACTAGGGAGATGCAAAGAAGATTGAACCCTCACATGAAATAAGTAGTTAAGAAAAAGGTGGTTAAGTGGCTTGATGCGGGTATCATATATCTAATTTCTGATAGTCAATGGGTAAGTCCAACCCAAATAGTCCCTAAGAAATCCGGGCTTACTGTGGTGAGCAATGACCAAGGGGAAATGGTATCCACTAGACTATCCACTGGGTGGAGGGTATGCATAGACTACATAAAATTGAATGCTGCCACTAAGAAAGATCACTTTACCCTTCATTGACCAAATCTTGGAGAAATTAGCTGGCCAAAGATATTTTTACTTTTTGGATGGTTATTCAGGATACAACCAAATGGCCATCTACCCAGGGGATCAAGAAAAGACCACATTCACATGTACCTATGGGACATTTGCATTTAGGAGAATGCCCTTTGAATTGTGTAATGCCCCAGCCACGTTTCATAGATTCATGATGGCCATTTTCTCTAATATGGTGGGAGAATTCTTTGAAATTTTTATCGATGACTTCTCAATTTTTGGAGACTCTTTTGACAAGGATTCTTGAGAGATGCATAGAGAAGATGTTGAATCTAAGGTGAGAAAAGAGTCACTTTATGGTAAAAGAAGGAATTGTGCTAGGGCATATTGTCTATGAAAGGGGAATTAAGGTTGATAAGGCTAAAGTCAAGTTGATTTCTAACCTACCTCCCCCAACCTCTATCAAGCAAATCAGATCCTTCTTAGGCTATGTTAGATTTTACTGTCGATTCATCAAGGATTTTTCTAAAATTTCCCGTCCTTTGTGCAATCTTCTGGCCAAGGATATTCCATTCAACTTCGATGAGTCATGTCTTCAGGCCTGTGATTTCTTAAGAGGTGTTGTGACCCAACCCCCAATCATCCAACCCCCAGATTGGTCCTTACCATTTGAGATAATGTGTGATGCTTCTGACGAGTGAACAAAAGCCCGGGTCGATTATGCTAGTCGAACTTTGACTGAGGCCCAAAAGTATTACACTACAATTGAGAAGGAATTGTTGACAGTCGCATTTGCCCTTGAAAATTTTAGATCATACCTATTAGGGTCCAAGGTCATAATCTACTCTGATCATTCAGCCTTGAGATACCTACTATCTAAGAAAGAAGCCAAGCCCCGTTTGATTAGACGGATCTTACTCTTGCAAGAATTTGACATTGAAATTCGAGATAAAAAATGGTCTAAAAATATTACGATAGATCATCTATCCAGGATTATTATGAAAGAGAATGAGCCCATTAAAGACCATTTTCTTGATGAATAGCTCTTGTCCATTGCCCAAATCAAACCTCCCTAGTATGATGATATTGTCAATTATCTGGTAGTTGGATTAACCCTTGAAGGTTGGTCTAAGCATGAGAAGGATAGATTTTTTGCCCAGATAAGACATTACTTTTGGGAGGACCCATAATTGTTCTGTATGTGTGCTGATAATGTCATTAGGAGATGTGTCCCTGAAAATGAGTATCAAAGCATTCTTACATTTTGCCACACTCTTGTTTGTGGGGGACATTTTTCTGGTAAGAAAACCACTGCAAAGGTCCTCCAAAGTGGTTTTTATTGGCCCACTCTCTTTAGAGATGCCTATACCTTTAGTCAATCTTGCCCAAAGTGCCAAACCATGGGGAATATCTCACGAAGAGACATGATTCCCTTAAACCCCATCCTTGTGGTAAAATTTTTTGATGTATGGGAGTTGATTTCATGGGACCCTTTCACCATCTTATGGGAATGAATACATTCTGGTGGCTGTTGATTATGTTTCAAAATGGATTGAAGCAGTAGCAACTAGGACCAATGACCACAAAGTGGTCATGAAATTTGTGCATAAGAACATCTTCTCTAGGTTTGGATTCCCTAGGGCCATAATCAGTGATGGGGGTAGTCACTTCACCAACTACCAATTCAAAAACTTGCTGAAAAAATATGGGATTACTCATAAAGTGGCCACACCATATCACCCTCAAACTAGTGGACAAGTGGAAGTCTCCAATAGAGAAATCAAGAACATTTTGCAAAAGACTGTGAGGACTGATAGGAAAGATTGGTCAGAAAAATTGGATGATGCTCTATGGACCTATAGAACAGCCTACAAAACCCCCATCGGAATGTCACCTTTTAGGTTGATCTATGGAAAGGCCTGCCACCTCCCCATTAAATTGGATCACAAAGCATATTGGGTCGTGAAGCAATTCAACTTGGATTTGGCCCAAACAGGAGCAAATAGTTCCCTACAGTTGAATGAGCTAGATGAGCTACGTAGAGAATCATATGAGAACTCCAAGATCTACAAGGCCAAAATGAAACTTTTCCATGATAAACATATATCTGGGAAAGCATTTGAGCCTAACCAAAAGGTCTAGTTGTTCAACTCCAAGTTGAAACTATTCCCTGGGAAACTCAAATCTAGATGGGATGGGCCATATATTGTGGTTAGTGCATTTCCACATGGTGTTGTTGAAATTCTTGATCCCAAAAGTTGAAATACTTTTAAAGTAAATGGACAACGGCAGAAACCATACATGGAAGGCATTTCAGAAGAACGAATCATTGATAACATGGGATTAAAAGATTCACAGTGAGCTTTGATGTGTCCGACTGAAGACATAAAACTTAGCGCTTGTTGGGAGGCAACCCAATATTCTTTTTCCTTCAAAAAAAAATTTGTTGCATCATTGATTTTCCTCTTTTATTTTTAGGAGTCTGGAGCAACATTTCTCGGTGAAGGGACCGCCTTTCTCAGGTTGTATCTCTCCTCCCTAACACTTTTCATGGCTATATTTTATGCATCTTGTTTATGTCATTGAGGACTATGTCACTCAAGTTGGGGGAGAGGATAGCTTTATCTTTATCTTGTTCAAATTGCCCAGAATTTTGAAAAAGATAGCTTTATCTTGATCTTGCTCAAATTGCCCAAAATTTTGAAAATAAAATCTGAAATTTTTCAAAATCATTCTTCATGTCTAACACTCCTAACAAATGCTTCATGCTCATATTTCATGATGAGAAATTTTAAGACTTAGAGTTTCTACTTGTGATAGCAATAAGATAAAGGGGTAAATTAGTCAGTTATGTTTTTAACATCTTCCTCAGAATACACCTGAAATTTAATTGAACTTACACACATTTGCACATGAATGAGATTGGTGGGTATCAAACAAATATATGATGGGAATTGTGCTTAACACTGATTGATATTCTGCTTATTCATTGAAGAATAATCGTAAGAAAAAAGTTACCTACCTGTAAATAAAAAAGAAAAAAGAAGAAGAAGAAGAAGAAAAATTCAGAGAAAACACCCTGATCTTAGTAACTGGGCCTGCTTCTCTTAAGGCAAGAGTTGAGGTTCGCATCAAACAGTGAAGGGTTGTGTGCTGAAAAAAAAATCAGGTAGAGTGAAACTACCTGTAATTCGAGAACCTGATTTGAAATGTGTGTAGAAATGAAAATCATCCTTAAGTGATGGGCAGAAATCTCATGCATCCATGTGATTGACATTAACTAGTCAAGTTAAATCACATTTACACAAAGGGATATAAAATTTTGAGTGTAACCTGAGGAAGTGTCTAACCGCATGGACTGGCGAACTTTGTCCTTGACACTTATTGTTTGAATTTGTAATACTCTATAGTCGAAATCATGTTGTCCATATTCTCGCTGTAAAATATGATCTTTGAACTTATGCCAGTCATGTCTCCATAATTGTTCGCATTACTAAGAGACTAGCAATGTTCAAGTTGGGGGGTGTGATCAATGTGCATTTTCATACGTTAATTTATGTCACACATGTCATTTTCTGAGGATAAATGGGTTTAATTATGCATGTTAACCTCAGATTTTATGTAAAAATAATCAAACTTTGGATCATGAGACAAAAAGTGATACTTAGAATGTAAAATTGACATTGCATGTCTATCGATTTGATATTATAAAATTGTGTGTGTAGATCAACATGCTCGATGCATTGATTGGGCCATAAGAAGAAGCCAATATATTGGTGATGGGCAAAATGGACTCGTGCATACACAAAGCACCACAGTACAAGACTGGCTAGGTGGCCGGCGGGATCCCACGCTCGCAACGAAGGATGGGGCGAAGTCCATGGCAAGGCTAGCGGTGTAAAGATCGTAGAAGGATCACTCACATGGTTGCAAAGCAAGGCCCAGGCATCGTTCGTGGCAAGGATCAAGAGTGGCTGCTAGCAGAGCAAGCAAGGATCGCGACAGATTGGGCATTGGCAAAGCAAGTTGGGCGTGGCGAATGGCAGGCTCATTCACGGAATGTGGGAGGCTGCTGTGTGTGTTCGTGGCAAGCGACCTCCGCGGAGGTTGCAAGGCCATCTTAGCGAGCAGAGAAGTGATCAAAACGGAACCGTGGATCGTGGAGGTTGGCTCTCTAGCATAGTTACCCAAGGCGGAGCTGGCAGGATTGATTGGCTGGGTTCATGCAAGATCTAGGCGGAGATGCAACCCGAAGAATGGGGCGCCCCATGCAGCAACTATTCACGCAGCCCATGGCAAGTGTAGAAACGACATCGCGATGCTAGGTGGGGCTCATGCATGGTTCGTGGCTGGGCTCGTGCGAGTGCTGTGAGTAGGCCGCAAGGGTCCTAGGACGCCCATAAAAGTGTTGTGCGAAGGCCGCATGGGGGAGAACTTCTTCCCTCCTTCTCCATTATGCCATAGCTGCGACTACTCCCCCCCTCCTTCCACTTCTCCTTCCTCCCGGACTGCTGCCCCGCTTCTTCTTCCTTATTTCTTTAACCCAACAAAAAATGATCCCTTGTTTTCCCTTTGACCCTCCTCTTTCTTCTCCTCCCACCGCAGACAACCTAGCTAAGCCCCCCACTTCCTCCTCACCTCTCCCTCTCTTTCTCCCTTCCTCCTCACCAGCAATCACCGCTACCTCCTTCACCTTGTCCCTCCCCACACACCACTTTACTCCTCCTCGCCACCATCCCTGCTACTGCAGCAACTCTCCCCTTCTCTTCTATCTTCTTCTCCTTCCCCCTTCCTCTTCTTTCTTACTTCTTCGCGCTCGCCACCTCTGCGTTCGCCATCTCCGCATTCACTGCGGTTTCTCCCTGTTTTCTTGCACCCGAGATCTCTCTCTCTTTCTATCCGTTTCTCACCCCCATTCCACACTTATTCTCTATTTTATTTTATTGTTTTCTTGTGTTGTATTTCTTTTATTTTAACCCCCATCACCATCTATCTTCTAGTCCCTTTATTTCTCTATTTTTCTCTCTCTATGGTCCCCCTTTGTGGCGGCATTTGCCTCCTATCCGGATAGCGTCCCATGACTCAAGGGCAGAAACAGCGGTGTCCTCTCGATCCTCTTCGTAACGGCTACTCCCTTCTCCCTTAGTTCTTCATTTTTAGTTTTATTTAGATTTTAACTTGAAGGGTTGTAATATTTCGCACTTTGATGTTGTAATATTTTGTTCAAGCAATAAAATACTTGTGTTTCTTTCTCTCTCTAGTTTTTTATTTTTTTCTTCTATATCGCTATTTCCTCTTCCTTTCTATCTCTCTATTTCTATCTCCTCTAACCCTCCACATGTCGTAGTTAGATTCATTTTATGCATGCTTAAATTCCAAAGTAAAAAAAGCGCTCATCAACAATTTTTGTTTTTAAAAGAAAGTTAATATTTTTAATTTAGAAATCTCATCTTCCCTGTGGATTCGACTCGGTCTTGCCGCAATACTATGTTCCTTTCATTTTATTGCGAGTCCAGTTTTAGATTGATCGATGTGAGTGTAAACGACGCATTTGTGTGCGGTCAAAGCCCAGGGAGCCACAAGCGTCACTGACAGCCCTCAGCACCATTGCCTCTCCCTATCGAGAGCCCGGGTGGCCTACACCCCTTCCTTCATTTCTCTTTACACAACAACATGATTAGTAAACTTCACTTGTTGCTTACAGTGTCCAAGCCGATGGGAAGGCAACCCGTCTTGCAGCCCCCTTGCTACTAACGCGGCCGTGCCATGGATTGATGACCCGCCGAGCCTTTGCCCTAGTGGCCACATCCTATGTCCCAAGAAATGATATGGCATTCGCATGCCAGGCAAAGTCATTTAGTGCCTAATCCCCCTGGACAAAGCCTTAAATGCCTAGAGATATTCTCAAGCAATGTTTTGGCACTCGAATGTCAGGGAAAGCCATTCATCACCTAATGCCCCTGGATGAAGCCTTTAGCATCCAAGGATGTTCTCGACCAATGCTACAGCACTCAGATGGCATGCAAAGCCATCCAAAGCCGATACCCTTGGACAAAGCCTTTGGCGTCCAAGGATGTTCTTGAGCAATGCTACAACACTCGGATGCCAAGCAAACCCATCCAGTGCCTAATGCCCCTGGACAAAGCCTTCAGCATCCAGGGATGTCCACGAGCAATGCTACGGTGCTCGAATGCCAGGCAAAGTGATCTAGGACCTTATGCCCTAAGACAAAGCCTTCGACGTCAAAGGATGTTCTCGAGCAATGTTATGGCCCTCGGAGGCTAGCTGCTAGTGTTAGGTGCCCAGCAAGCCAATTACTATTTAGTGATGGGACTTATCAAATGTGATCTTTATTGGTATTATGACATTTAATTCATTATGTTCATTATTATTACCTAGTTTGGTTTGTACATGATGAAGTCTGCAAACTTGTGTAGATGAGAATCAGATCATAATGAGATTGTGATTGTAAGACTGATCCTCCATAAACACAAGTTCAGAATGTTCCCGATCATAGGACACTTGAGAGGGACATCAAGTGGGCTGGATAGACTGGTGCATGATATACCTATTCATAAGATGGAGGTGGTTGATCTCACGATCGCTTATATAGAGACACTAAGGCAGGGTTTCATGCAAATGCTCATTAGAGAATGAGTTCATTGAACTGATCCGCCATCGAGTATTCTGAGTGGTAACAGATACCTAATTATCAGTTAGGATTCTCTTAGTCACAGTGGTGCGATTGATCTGAGACACCAAGGATGTCTTGCATGAGGATCTCTATGTTTTGACGTCGGGGTTATAAGTCTGTACTCCTCAGACCTAGTATAGTCTGATAATCGGGTACATGGCAAATCGTGCGAAGGCAATTGAGTGGTCAACATGGAATCATTCACTCTTAGTAACCTGAGAGAGAATGTCACACAGAGTCATACTTGGGTAAAATCACTGGCCAGGGTTACTCGGTTTAGCATAAAAGAGTTTCTGACGAAATCCGAATTAGAGTAAGACTCTGATCCAACTACGCAATGGGTTTGACAATATACCATGCTCGCTTGCGGAGTTTGGGATATTACGTGAATGAAGGATTATAAGCGCATGGTAACTGTGGGCTTGCAAGTTCTAATGGATTGTGAATCCCCTATATCGTCTAGGAGTCATGGCAGGTTGCTTGGTGTGATCCATGATCGATGGAACAAAGTGAATTAATTATGTGGATAATTAATTACCTAAGTTGGAAGGTGTTCCGAGGTTAGTCGGTTCACAGTTAGCTCGATATTGGGCCTACAGGGTCATACACATTAGAGTGGTGGACTAGACGATAGTGGAAAAAATATGAGATATTTATTCGACCTTATTCCGAGTACGAGACTCTGAATCCTTACACGGATCCGCGGTCGGATCATCCTACTAGTCCAAATAAGATTTGAGATATTGGGCTAAGCCCACTAGGAACGGATGGTCCAATCCCAATGTGAATAGAGCCCAATTGCTAGATCTAGTGTGAACAGGACCCAAGGGCAGTTCAGTCCTAGTCAGGGTAGAACTTGTTGCCCAGATATGACTGTTATCCTAGAGGGGGGTGAATGGATTATTAAAAAATAATCATAGTAAGATGAGCTACGAATTCAAGCAGATATGATAAAACAACACTAATACATATTATTCCAAGAAAACTTGAGTGTTGCAGAAGTAAAGTGCGAAGAGATGAAAGTGCAACAGCAAACACACAAAAGACACAGTAATTCGAGTACCTAGCAATCACTAGGCTTTCCACTAACTCCCTCAACAGGGAATAGTACAAGACCTATTTTTGATCAAGTGTTCAGCTCACTACGGGCACCCTTACACAAGAGCCCTAGCTAACTTGCAGGCATGCCAAAGCTAGCTGTTTCTGCTGGTGTTCAGCCACACCCCGGGTACTCGCTCACTGGAGCCCCAGCTACTTTCACGGCATAGTCAAACCCAATATTTCAAGTCTCCTGTAAGCACTCTTGCCCGCAAGCAGGGATTTCTCCCCTCAAGGAGAAGTGAACCATTGTTAAGTGGGTTTACACAGATATAGCATCTTAATAGGCAGAGTTGTGTACAATGAGTGCAAGACTATTCAAGATAAAAAGAAATAGAATGATGATGTAGCTATCTTGAACAGAAATAACAAAAGCCTTTCACGAAAGTTAGAATGGCGTGGAATGCTTTCGAAGATGTAGCAGAGTGAACGCTTGAGACTTTCTCTTCTTGAGAAAATTTGTTGAGGAAGTTGGCTTTGGAAACTTTCAACACTTTTGCAATAAATGCTCTGAGTTAGAAGAAAGGATCTCACTGAAATGCTCTCTTCGTGATATGCTCTCTTCTTATCTGTCTCTTCCTTCATGGTTCAGGCTACATATATATAGTTCTTTACAGGTCCTAGTTCTGTTAGATACAAGCCATTGATTGTTTAGATATAACCAAGTATTCGTTAGACACAAAATAAAGAACGTTAGACTAAACATGCATAGGCCTTTGTCTTTCTTTCTATAGCATCGTATCTGGTTGTCATAGATAAATCTGCTCCAGCCATTTTCTTCTGTGTTTCTTCTTTGAAACACAATCTAGTAGCAGTGTCTTCTATAGAGTGTCTTTTCCTTTCTCAACCTATCATGTAGAAGGGAAATGTCATTAAGAATAAGTAGTCACATATATAATAGAATACATTCCCCTGTTTATCATAAGTTGGCACATGTCAGTGTTCCTGTCATTTTATCCCGTTCTTTCTTGAAACAAGCCGAAAAAGGACTGTCCTACCAAGGTTGTCAGTCAAATATATCTTTAGAGATTTTGTGGAAACATGCATTTTGTATGGACATCGTTTAATACTTATTTAACTGCAATAAATGTATTTTGAATTTAGAGTATCTCTCACAAATGGACTGATTTAGTTTAAGGGGATAGACATAATTATTTTATTGACTAAGTACTTTCTTATTTGATAGCAACTATTTATAGAATAATACATGAAATTCAAGTAGTAAGATAGCTGATAACTAGTACGCCTATGAAAAATTATATTGCCTAAGTTGATTTTCAGGATAGCCGATATCATGGGAAATTATTAAAATGGATAAATGAATATACCGTGCAGCTATGTTCATTTAGATAGGTGAAGCCTTGAGCATTAAAACGACTTGTCTTTATAGGATAGGCGAAGTTCATTCCATAAGATAGGCGATTATAGGCGATGTGAGTAGTTTAATATCATTTAAGTTAGCAACGCCTATGAAGTTTGTCTTAAGTGGATAGGCTAACTTATTTTACTAAGATAGGCGATAAGATATAGCGACTATGTGTGTGACTAAGTTTGATAGTCGACTAATTGGTTCGAGCACCTATGTGAAGATAGACGGAGTCTTGTGCACCTATATGCCTTTGTTTGAGATAGGCGAAGTAAAAAGACTAAGATAGGCGAAGTGTTTTAGTCGCCTAAGAGAATAAGATAGTCGATGGGCTTTCACCTACGTCAACAAGATAGACGAGGAGATAGTCCATATAACGTATATGCTAAGTCTAAGAGAAAGATAGTTAGTTCAATGGGATAGGTGATCTTGCACATAAGTAAACAATGCCTAAGTGAAGAAGGCACCTATATGATCAAGATAGGCGAAGTTTGTTGACCCAATCACCTAAGTTAAGAAGATAGGCGAAGTGTTCATGATAGGCGAAGTGTTTCAGCGCCTAAGTTATTTTAAGTTCGCCTAAGTGTGCACCTATGTTGATTCCAGCGCCTATGTGAGTTTAATTCAATTTCATAGCACCTATGTGAATTGTGCGCCTATTTGAGTTAGATAGACGATAGGGGAAAATCGCCTATGTTCTACTTAGCCGATTTTTCAGGCTTTTCTTCTTATTATTATTTCAGTTGCTTATCCCTTTTTGTTTTAATGGTTTTGTTATCACCAAAATTGCTGAAATTAATTTACAAGAGTTAACAGAACTCAGGGTTATGGCAACACTATAAATAGAGAGGCAGGGCCAACACTTGGCTAAGCATCAAGCTTAGGCTAGCCGCCCTCTCTCCACCCTTCACCCTCTCTCTCTCCTACCCCCAGGTGAAAAGGGGCACCCCCTTCTATCTTTCTCTCTCTTCCTCCATGACATGAAAGGAGCCGCGCACGTGGAGTCTGAGGTGGGAGGCATCTTCTCTGACTGCTCCTGTGGATACCACTAGAGGTCATACACTTGTGTGACTACGATCCATGAGTCATTTAAAAATAAAGAAAATTCAAAGGCTGCTTCTAAGAAGAAAGTCTCTGATGGAGGCAGTAAACAGGAAGAGAGAAAAAGAATGTATACAACCTTTATGCGTAGCTCTGAGTTAGCTAGCACTTCAGCTTCTCCTTCATGTCTGCCTGCGAATCAGATAGAAAAATAAAAGAAAAGAAAATAGAATAAAAATTTGTATGCTAAAATTTCTTAGGCCAAACTGTCTCATGTTAAAAGAAAGAATGTGAAATGTTTCTACTGTGGTAAATCTGGCCATGAGATGGATGTTTGCTTTGTCATGAGAGAGGATGAACTGAAATCAGATAGGAATTCATGCTAGGAATTCTAAATCGAAGAAACCTTCTCATGATCAAAATAAGAGAATTCAATGCTTTTACTGTCATAGAATTGGCCACTTTATGCATGATTGTAGATTAAAGAAGCAAGATGATTTGAATGCTAAAGAGCTTCATGATAGGAATCATGCATATCTGAAAAAGAAACTTCATTGCTTTCATTGTAACAAATTGGGCCATATTACTGCAAATTGTTGGCATGCTAAGGGAAGAACAATTAACTCCAAAACTGCTATAATCCCTGTAAAAAGACATACATTCTATAAGAATCTTGACAGAATGAATCCTTCATGTTTTGAATGTGGAAAACATGGCCACACAGTCAAGGACTGTTGGCATGTTCAGAAGAATCATATTAACCCCCCATGCTGTCAAATTCCATGCAAAACAATTTGTGAAATTTTCTTGTCTTAATTGTGGAAAACCTGGCCACAAAGCCTCTGAGTGCTGGGTGGCAGAGTTCAGAAAAAAAAATGCCCATGCACACAACAGAAATTTTTGACGTTCATGCACATGAATTCAATACTTACAATAAGGTGCATAAAAGGAACTTAAATTCTGTTAGTTATCATGGTAAGTCTGGTCAATTTGGCTATTCCTTGTCCAGCTATAAGTTGATGGGCTATGATGATAATTCTGTTAAGAGACCAGTCAGAACAACCTGTTAGGGCTCATACAGGACCCAAGGCAAGCTTGGGTTCCTGCAAGATCCATATTGATTGATATGTTGCAGGTGTGCCTTGGTGAGAGAAATAAAAGGGGTAATTTAGCCAAGGCACTCAAAAAGGAAGCCCCAGGATTCTACATCTCAGGTTAGTTCTGAACTTGTTTTTAAATTTCATCATCTGAAAAATGTTGATTTGTCTGTTTGATATCTGAAATTGTTGAACTGTTCGTTTGATGTCTGATATTCTCTTCATGTCTAGCTGATCAGTCTGCATTCCAGACTCAGCTACTGAGTTTTACCTTGCATATATCTGATGCTCTTGCTATATGTTGAACTGAATTTGAATGCTTCTTTAGTGTATACAGTTGATGCACTATATAGACTTTATGTCAATGCATTGCATGCTTGTTGTTAGATGCATAAACTTAAATTGATTGCATAATTGCCTCATGTTTCATTATTGCATAGTCTGCATGTAGAACAGCCTAGTGCATAGCATAATCTTTGCATCATGATGTCAGGGGGAGCTGAGAGTTTTTCTGTTCAATTCATTGAATCCTTGCTGCTTCTCACTGTCCCCATCTAGTTCTTTCATATTCTTTGACATCAGTTGCTCATTGAACCATATTGCCAATTGCTATCTTTTCCCCATCATTTTCACTGAACAACAGCTTTGCATCTGGTTTAGTACATTGAATTGTGATTATTGTAATTGTTCACTTATAAGAATCACTCTTACAAATTGAAAGGAACTAAAGGTTTAACCTTTATAAATTGGAGAGTTAAGTGTCTGCACTTCAGAATTTGAGATAAAAGAAAACTTTTATAGCTCTTAATCTTTGTCTCATGGCTAAAATAGAAAAAGGTTTTGTAATGCCTAAATGTGTTGAACTGGATATGTCTAGAACAGGCTAATAAGAGTGTGTACTGATTTTTTAAACAATCACTCTAAAAGAATTAAGGGTAGCTGTAAATAAGATCATTAATGTTAAGAACTAAACACAGTGACAGAGCAATGGCTGATTGCACTGAGAAACTGTGAACTCCTCCAAAGAAGTAGGAGAATTCACATGTCATGAGGTGCTTCAGAATATCTCTGTTCATAGGGTCAAATCTATAGGGGGAGTCCTCACCAAGTAACTGAGGGTACTGGCCTCTAATCAAGGTGTACCCTTAATGTCAAAAGTGAAGACTATCCTTTGTGGGTTCTGATCTGAAATAGGTCTAGTAGTTTATGCCTACTAACTGGGGGTACCTGCCTCTGATCAAGGTGTACACCTAATGTCAACAGCATAAATGCCACTGATCTATTTACTTAGTTCAGGTTCTGAAAAATTCAAAAGTGAAAATCAAACTGCTGTAACCCTTCGAAAATCAAAAGTCAATGAGTGAAAATTATTTTCAATACATATTCAAACTGCCATTCTTGATCTTCCATGTTTAATCACAAAAGGGTATTATTTCTGACTTATCTATTAATACCATATGCCCTAGATTCATTGCTATAAATGGAATCTATAAACTCTTGTTCAGAGGTCAAATGTTTTACTCTAGATTTATCACTGTTAAACCTGAATTTTTGTCAAAATTGTATGTTGCTGATTCTTATACTTTAACAGTTGTTTATAATCATGCTTCCTTTCTGAACCTATGATTCAGCTGTTGTCAAGTGACCCTCCTACCTTCTCTACCTTGTTTATCTGTTCATATTCCTTCTCAAAGGGGAGCATTTATTTAGGGGGAGAAATAATTCAGGAGGAGTCATACCATCAGGGGGAGTTTATTGCTCTAGATGTCATTTGCATGCATACTGCCATGTTGCACACAAGTTTCTATTGCTCTTCCCTTTTCGATTATGTCAAAGGGGGAGAAAATTTTGTGTGTGACTCACTGTCACTGTTTATTGTCATCATCAAAAAGGGGGAGAATGTTGTGCCCCTTAGGCACAAGCATGTGCTATGTTGCTTTGATTTGATGATAGCAATGCTATTTGGTTTTGATGATAGCAAGACAGTGAGTGTATTTGAGTGCATTTGATATTGTGTTTTGATGATAGCAATATGAATGCATATGACTGTGACTGATATATTATCTGGAGAATGCATGTGTATGACTGATATATTGTTTGTGCTTGACTTCTGTTCTGTGCATTGCATTGCATCATTTGCATTCAAGCCTTGAAGTCTGTACATCATGTTCATTCAAGATTCATTCTTTGGAAGTCTATACATTGCTGGAGCATCAAGTCTGTACAGCCACTGGTCTAGAATCTGAGTCTGTACATCGTCCTGTTCCTTCAGCTTTCAACGACAAGTCTGTACAGCGTGAACAGTGCGTCTTCTCCTTCAAGTATATACTTTGGTCGCTTTGAATCTGGATGATCAAGTATGTACATTGGGGGCCTTTCCTACTTTTGGCCAAGTCTATACACTCAAATCTTTCCCTTCGATTTCTGGCCAAGTCTATTCATCACTAAGTCTGTACATCGCTTCAAGCGATTCAAGTCTATACAGCCTGCCTTCACGTTCAGAGTCTATACATCGTTCCTCAAAGGCTAAGTGTGTACATCCTTCCAAGCTTCAAGTCTACACATTGGGTTGTCAGGCTTCAACCCTATACATTCAATTGTTCTCCAAGTCTATACAATGAAGTCTGAACATTGCATTTGCATTCACAATGTCTTCACACCTGAAGTCTACACATTGTGTCGTTCACATCTGCAAGTCTAGACATTGGAAAGTCTATACAGACTTCAGCGTCTCATTTAGCGTCTAAGGTAAAGTCTATACACTGGGGTCCTTCCCTACGTTTCTTAGGCGAAGTCTGTACATTCGGTTCTGAAGCCTGAAGTCTATACACTCCAGCCTATTCCTACGTTCAAGGCTTCAGCTACACATTAAGTCTGTACATTGGCTTCTCTCCATCAAGTCTATACATTGGCCGCTATTCTCCAAAGTCTGCACAATGGTCTTCACACCTGAAGTCTGTACATCCACAGTTAAACCTGAAGTCTATACACTGGACTTCACTTTACCAAGTCTATACACTGGAGTTCACTTTACCAAGTCTATACACTGGACCTTGTTTTACCAAGTCTGTACACTCGCTGCACTGTTCAAGTCCATACACTGGCAGCTCTGCTTAAGTATATACATTCGTTTGAACTAAGTTCATTTTCCTCTGTCTGTCTGCAGATGATTCAGGTCATCAAGACTTGGCACGTGATCCAAGAGGCTGAAATGCTGACACGTGGACACAGCAGTTCAAACAATCAAGAAAGAAGCTCCTGGATTATTCTTGTGCGTCAATGCATTGATCAAGTAGCGTGGACGCAACAGTTCAAGTATCCCATATTGCAGCCTCTGGATTACATTGGCAGCATCGACGCTGCAACTCCATGCGTCAACGCAGCATGCTGAGAGCGTCAATGCAGCACATCTATCTGCTGAAGACCTTATCACTGGATCACCTACGCGTCAACACAGCAGTGGAGAAGCGTCGACGTAGCAGTTAAAAAGGCTAGGCTGTTTGTTCACTGGAACATATCAATGCGTCAACGCAGAAAACTGATGGAGTCAATGCAACAGACTTGAGTTTCATAGGTTGAAGATCTGAAGGCTGCGTCAACTCCTTGGAGCAAGTGGGTTGACGCCATCTAACTCCAGTTGCTGAGCGTACTGATGAATGGGCACGTGACCTGAAGCTGGCACCTGACACGTGATCCGAGGTGGGTGCTGAGCACGTGATCCGAGGAGGAATCTTCTGGATGGAAGGGGTGGGAAGCACACGCCCTATCTCCCTAGCTGCTACTGCTGCTGGTATATATACGAGTCTTCATCCTCTGTAGAAGACCGATCGTGATCGAAGGCTGGGAGCAGAAGAAGAGAAGAAAAAGCAGAGAGCAGAAGCTGAGAGAAGAAAAGAGAAAAAGAAGAGAGAGCTTCCACGATTCAGCAGAAGAAAAGAAACAGAGAAAGAGAGAAAAGGAGAACGAGATCGAGAGAAGAAGAGAAGTGCAGTAGAAAAGAAAGAGAAAGAGAGAGAGTGAAGAAAGAGAGTGAGATCGAGGGAGATCTGTTCTTGATGGACCGTGGATCAAATCCAGGCCATCCAGCTCTTTAAGAGCCACATTGTGCTTCATTGCTTACAGCTTTCCGATTGCTATCTTGTTCTATTTTCTGTTTTCTATTTTACATCTTTGTTCAAGCTGTTAGTCAGCGGATTGCAGAGGTGCTGCCTCTGGACGGCTAAGCTGTATTGCCCAGCGGTTTACAGTGGAGGATTCCACTGGACAGCAAGCTGTGTTGCCCAGCGGTTGTATGGCAAGTTGTGATGCCCAGCTGTTCAAGCTGTGAGTCAGCGGAATCCAAACTCGGTTTGAGTGTGGGGTGGATGTAGGTCTGCAGGACCGAACCACCTAAAACCCCTCTTGCATTGTGGTTTGATTGCTTATGGTTTGCTTCCGCTAGATGTTTGCATAGGGGCGCTCCAAGTGTTTGATCACAGGTTCATTAGATGATTTGATCAGATTTTGTTCTAAGTGTTTAATCTGTTGAGTGAGCGAAATTCTAATTGAGCGAAATTTTATATTGGGTGAAAGTTTTTATAGGCTATATTCATTCACCCCCCCTCTGAATACTTGCACCGAACCCAACATTTCACTTATACATGAAATTTGTGAAATACTTGAAATGCTTGAAATACTTGACTTGTACTTGCTTGCTTTATATGGCCAATTCTAATGATAGTGTTTGTTACATGATCATTCCATACTTAAAATCTTATTATTATCTTGACTCGATATCTCATTTACTTGCAATTCCTTATTCATTTCATGTTCATATTCCATGATTACACTCGTTTCTCGATCTTAGTGCAATTACATGACCAATGTATTAATCACTTAAAGATATCTGATATAGAGATATAAATCCTACTGGACTTTCGCTCACCCTGCGTTATTGTTGATTGTTTTCAGGTGGTTTCGATGAGGAACCTCACTTTGATGGGGCAGAGCGAGAGTAATGGAGTGACGTTCTAGTTCCCTTTAGATGGTTTCTTCATCTTGTATTCCTTTTGGCTTGAGTTGTGAGTTGGTGTAAGATTATTTGAGACTCGGTGTTGTTGTAAACTCTGTGATATTTATGTCAGTTGTTTCCTTTTCCCATTAGTTTTCCCCATGCGGTTGGTTATCCCTTTAGTGCTTGCTCTAATTGGTGTGATCGTTACAAACCGTCGTGTCCTGATATTCCGCATCGGGGCGTGACAGTTTTTTTGTGGTATCAGAGCCTAGGCTTCTTGAACCCCTAGGTTTTTCCTTGAGATAGGTTCTAGTGTTAACCTATAACCCTAGATTGTGTCTTGAACCTTACCGGTGAGATTGGGTAGAGCCATGAGCTAAGTTTTAAAATGTGATTAATCTAAGAGATAAATAAATTACTTAACTTTTGTAGCGGTATTGCATGCTTAGTTCTCACTAATGGCTATCGAGAGAGCACAGTGGCGCGAGATGCAATGGACCATGCAAGATCTAACCCAAGCATTGCAACAGGTGGCTCAAGGAGGAGCTAACCAAGGAGTGAGAGATCTACATAGGAATTTTAAGAGTATGAACCCTCCTAAGTTTGCGAGATCTATAGACCCAGATGAGGCAGAACACTGGGTGAAAGAAATTGAGAGAATCTTTCGAGTTATGCAGTATGCTGACGAGGAGACAGTCCTACTGGTTACCTTTCAGCTGGAAAAGGATGCCCGAGCGTGGTGGGAATCGGTTTGAAGCGACTCTACCACAAGATCAGGTGTCGTAGGAACAGTTTTTAGTACATTTTAACAGCATATATTTTTTTGACAGGGTGCAAGAGAGGAAAGCTATTGAATTTGCTTCGTTGAAGCAAATGAGTTTGACCGTGGCTGAATATGAAGCTTAATTTTCAAGGGTATCCCGGTATGCACAACACCTTGTGGGTACGAGAAGATGAAAGTGAGGAGATTCTTGAATGGCTTGAAGCCCCAATACATCACTCAATTATCCCCGATGGATATCTAAGTGTATACTGAAATGGTTAGAACAGCTCAGCTTTTAGAAGATGCCACTCACTTGTCTGATCGCATTCGAGGAAGAGATGCAAAGAGGGAGCAAGTTACTAGTTCTGGCAACTTTAGACCTACTTTCGGGAAGATGAGGCCCAATTTTTGACGTAATTTTCACAAGGACAAGAAGCCAAAAGAAAATGATAGGCATATTGTCCCTGTTGCTACTCCATCAAAGGAAGTTTGCAAGCACTTTGATAGAGCTGGACATAAAGCCAAATTGTTGGAGAAGACTTGGTGCATGTCTTCGTTGCGGGA
>JAHNEJ010000834.1:0-104586 GCA_022559845.1 Amorphophallus konjac
GATCCCACACAACTGAAGAGTGCTCATGGAGATCACATTTATGGACGCACCCGTGTCCACAAGACACGGGTTTATGGATACCCCATTAATTTTTATTGAAATGCACAGTGCATATTTCCGAGCCTCCTTGGGAGCGAGCTCGTAGTTGTGGAACATGATGGCCGGTTGTGTGTCTGTTGGGGTCAGGACGGTTGAAATCTTCTCCACGGGGAGGTCTTCATTAACCATGACTTTTTGAAGATATTCCATCAAGGCCGCCTGGTGGGATGTGGATCTTTGAAGTAGCTCTAGGATGGAGATCCGGGCAGGCGTCTTGTCCAAGTGTTTTAGTAGATCATACTGTGTTCCAGGGATAGCTCTTTCTGGTTGTTCTGCATCATCCTTCTCTGGCTGAGATTGCTCGGGATTCTGACTGTTGTGGGGGAAAACCCTGTGGAAAATTCTTCCACTCCGGAGCACCATTGCCTGCGGCTTTTGTACCTCTGTGGGGGTAGCAGTGGGTTTTAACAGGGGTTTGAGGGGTAGTAGTGGAGGAATGGTTGATGAAGCAGGGGTGATGACGGGAGCAGGGATTCTGATGAGGGGTTTGTTAGGTGGAGGCATGGAGGAGGTAGAGGGGATATCGCGCGGATTATGAAGGATAAGGGGTTTGGAAGGTGGAGGTGGAGGTAAGGTTTGAAACGGGTAAAGGTTTTGAGGCGGATGGTGGGTGATGAGTGGTTTTGAAGGCATTAGTGGTGATGTGGTGGAGAAAGACGGGGTTATGTATGGTGGACGGATGATAAGGGGTTTAGAAGGCGTAGGGGTAAATTTGGTAGAGGTGGATGGTGAAGTGGGGGAGTGGGAGAAGGTGAGAGGGTGTGAAGGCGTAGTAGAAAGTGTCGGTTGATAGGAGGTCGGGGTGCGGATGAGAGGGCGTAATGGTAGTGGAAATGGTGAAGGCGATACCGATGCGGGTTGATGAGAGAGAGGTGCTACCCGGGCAAGGTGAGGGGGTTGCATGACGATAGGGTTGGAGGTATAAAGGATGGAGGTACTTTCCTGGTGCCACACCTGCTCTCTCCCGACTTCCGGGAAGGAGGAGATGGGGTTAACCTGATGATTGGGCTGTTGGTGCTCCGGTAGTGGATTCTGGATTATGCCCATGTCGGGCTGTTGTTGTGGGGCCTGCTGAGGCTGTTGTTGTTGTTGTGGTTGCTGCTGCTGCTGCTGTTGTAACTGCTGCTGTGGCCTCTGAGGAGGTCTCCTAGCCTTGAGAGCGGCGACGTATCGTCTCATCTCATCCCAATCTATTTGATGTTCATCGTTCATATCATGTATGTAATCTTTGAAATGGAAGCAGTAATCTACTGTGTGTCCCGGCTGCCTGTGGTAAACACAGTATTTGGAGGTATCCACATTGGGGGGCCACATGAGCCTTTCTCTGGGTAAGGCGAGTTGGTTTGATGCCATGAGGGCATTAAAAATGTCTGTTAAAGTTTCTGGCAATGGTGGATAGTAGGCTCTCTTGGGACCGAGCGGCCTCCTTTGTTGATGTTGGGGACCATAGTTCCCTGGAGGTGGAACTTGGTTGTACTGAAGCGGTGGTTGTTGTTGTTGAGGTTGTGGTTGTTGTTGCTGGGGTTGGCGTAATGGAGGCATATTATCCTGGGGTGGATTATTTTGGGGTGGAGGACGGAGAGGGAAAGGACCTGGTTGAAGGGGTAGTCGGGGCATTTGTGGAGGCCTTGGGTTGACTGCATAGTTGGCATTGTTGACCGCACTGACTTGCTCATTTGTCACGACCCCTTCTGTGGCTCCGCCCGAGACACCAGCGCCTGTCTTTCTGACCACTTTGGGCTTCGGCGACTCAAACATATTCATAATGGGGGAGTCTTTTAGCTGGGTTTGGATGTATCGGGCTCTTTCATAGAGCTCCTCCATTGTAGTGAGTTTATTCATGGCCAGGACATGTCTGAACTGTGGGGTTGCATTGGACACAATCATTTTCACTTGTTCGGGCTCGGAGAGGGTATCCCTTATTCTTTCCGCCAGAGACCTCCATCTATCAGCATATCGGACAAAATCCTCGTCGGGTTTCATCTTTTCGGCCACTAGGTCGGTAATGGAGAGTGAGGGACCGACCCTATCCCTATATTTCTGCAAGAACCTTCTCTGCACTATTTCAAAATTCTCGGCCTCGCGGGGCTCCAGAGAATAGAACCACTCAAGCGCGGGACCATCCAATGATCTCCGAAAGAGGTATGCCAGGGACCTCTGATCGTTTTGCCAATAGGAGGACTCATACATGAAGTCCTTGAGGTGAATGAAGGGGTTGCCGGTACCATTGTATCTGCGGTACGTGGGCATTTCGGAGGGAGGAAGATGAATGACCGGAAGGATTGGCAAAGCAACCTCCGGGGTGGCTTTCACGTCCACCATTCTTCTCAGATTTTGAAACTGCTCGTCCATGCGATTGAATCTATTGAGGAGCGATTGGGCGAGCTCCTCTGGGGGTGAAGGTGGCACTTGCCACTGGGGGAGAAACTGTCTCCCGGAGACTTGAGGGGGAAACCCGGAATGAGAGGGAACTGTCGGACCACCGACAGTTGGCCCTGGCTGAAACGGTGTGTGAGGAACACCGGGAGTTTGAGATTGTGACGGGAATTAGAATGAGGGAGGTTGTTGGCTCGCTTGTCCTTGAAGCGAGGGAGACTGGATGGCTTGCGCCAATGAAGGAGATGGAATGGCCTGCACGGACTCGTGGAGAGGTGCGATGGCCGGAGTTGATTCCTGGGGCGTGGGGGAAACAGATTTCCCCTTTAGAATGGCCTGGAAGGCCCGGAGCTGTTCAGAGGTAAGCTCCGTGTTGGCGAGGACGCCCAGTAAGGAAGTGATATCCTGTGGCGGGGACGTGTTCCCGGCAGTAACATGCACCTCATGCGAGGGGTCATGAGAAGGACCCGAGTCCATAGCATAGACTCGCGGGTCGGCTGTCAAACCACGACTAGGGTGGTTCTCCTCAGAAGACTCGTGAGACATGCTCACAGTTTTCCCAGAACGCAAAAACATACACTAGCAAGTAGGTAGCAGAGATTATCAAACAAGTGGATGCCTTTACGCCCTTTTTTTGTTTTGATTTTGATGATTTTTTTGTGTGTTTTTAGCGAGATCCGAAGTTCACACAAGATATGGACCCTAGTTTATTTTTGTTTCACCGCCGTGTCAGCTAGGGTCTCTCGTCTCACCACGAACGAAATGACTAACTCCGGGGAACTTCAATGGTACAACCAGCCCAGTGAACGAAGAGGAGATTCTTCGATGTCGGGGACTTACGGAGGTCCCAGTGTAGGAGATTCTAGTCCGTTGAGAGGAATTCCCAAACGGAGAGTCCTTCCTTCACCGGGAAAGGGTGATCCTCAAAAAAAATGAAAAAAAGGATAGAAAAGAGGAATGGATGTATGCAATGGAATGCTGACAGATATATGGAGTGGGAAAACGACAGAAATAACAAACATGTAATAAACAAAGAACCAATCAGAACTGACGGTGCTGCCGTGAGCACAACGGGGGCGCGCGTGGGCGCCAAGGTGGAGAGGCACGGGTGGTGCCGAACTTGCAAGGGTAGCCGAGAGGAAGCAGTAGATGTCCCACCGTGATCGCCAATCTGTGAGCGACGTCACGCGGTTCGGAGAAGAGCGGGGAAGAGGAAGAAGCGGAGAGCGCGCGGGCTCCTTCTTTTTTGTTTGTTTTGTTTGCTGCAACACAGAGATGAGAGGAAAGAGAGAAGGGGCCACCACGGGAGATTGCTCCGACGGGGCGAGCGGGACAAGTATGATATAGCAAAATATGGGGATTAAACGGCCATAGCGGGAAGTGACTCGCCGCGACCTCGGGGGGACGGGAATGATGCAAAAATTAAATAACAAGAATTGAAACGGCCATTGGGGAAGTTACTCGCCGCGGCCTCGAGAATATGAACAGAATATAACAGAATATAGAGAAAATATGAGAACAGAAATTTAAACGGCCATTGGGGAAGTGACTCGCCGCGGCCTCGATGATATGAGCAGAATATAACAGAATATAAAGAGAATATAAGAACGGAAATTTAAACGGCCATTGGGGATGTGACTCGCCGCGGCCTCGATGATATAAGCAGAATATAACAAAGCATAAAGAGATTATAGGAATAGAAAATTAAACGGCCATTGGGGAAGTGACTCGCCGCGGCCTCGATGATATAAGCAGAATATATAACAAAATATATAAGAGAATATAGGAAACAGAAATTTAAACGGCCATTGGGGAAGTGACTCGCCGCGGCCTCGATGATAAGATGTGATCGCCAGGGGCCAAAAGACCCCAAAATAAGAAGGTGATCGCGCCTACCTCAAGAGCGGGAGATGGCGGGTTGCTTCTTCCTCTCCTTCCGGCCGGCCGACGGAGAGGGCTTTCCTCGGGTACCCTTGCAAGACAACGACAAATAAATGACAAGTGGATTAGAAAGATGGAGGTGTAGTATTCGAATCCTTGCGATAAAAATAACGAAATGATGGCAAGACACACACCTGGTTGGTGTTATCTTTTAAACCCCTCTCGGACTCGAGTAGGAGGAAAATGAGATGATGGATGTAAGAAGTATAAGAGAAGAGGCCCCCTTGTGAAGGGGGATAGATGATGCAATATGATGAATGTAAAGGACTATGGAGAAAAAGGGGAAGAAAAGGCTTATTGGATGAGCCGAGGGTGAAATCCGGCGGAGCTCCGGCAGCGTGGGGACGACGTGGAAGCGCGGTGGATGAAGACGACCTTCCTCTCGCGAGCGTGAGCACCCGAGAAGCCGGCAGAACCTCCACCTACAAAAGAACCCACGGGTTAGAAAAATGACTCCGTAGCCTCTGGGCTCCGGCAGCCTATCGGATCACTGCTTAGCTCCCTTAGAACTGAGGGGTGGGCCTCTATTTATAGAGTTCCGGAAGGTGGAGGCGTCCAGGACCCTGGACACCTCCATCAGGGCCGAAATAATATTTTATTCTATTTTTATTGATTTTTTTAGAATACTTTTATGGGGGCGTCCAAGGTCCCGGACGCCTCTAACAGGTCCACCGAAAACCGACGACGGCCGCACGCGGTTTGGCACAACGCGTGGTTTTGTGAGCGGCGCCTCGTGATTCAGAAATGGGCGCGTCCAGTCAGCTGGACGTCTCTAAATTTGGCTTTTTCACACACGACAAACCGTCGTTCGGTGGGCGGCGCCCGTGAGGGAGTTTATGGAGGCGTCCAGGGGCCTGGACGCCTCCAAAATATATATATTTTTATTATTTTTTTGTCTTTTATGACAGGGCTGGCATTTTGAATTTTTATATTTGTTTTTTATGGAGGCGTCCAGGGGCCTGGACGCCTCCATTAATATGTATTTTTTTATTTTATTTTTTTGTGTTTTATATGCCAAAAAGATTTTTATTATTATTATTTTTTTTGGAGGCGTCCAGAGGCCTGGACGCCTCCATTAATATATATATTTTTTATTTTGTTTAGGGCCCTGAGAAAATAAATAAATAAAAAAGAAATTAAAAATATGGGGGCGTCCAGGGGCCTGGACGCCCCCATTAAAATCGACCCGGGTCCTCAAACGGCGGCCGCCCGGCAGAACCTTCTGGGTTCCGGAACCTTCTGATGCGTCCGACGGGTGTTGATGCCGTCCGAATGCCGTGACGAAACGATTCCGGTTGCCGAAAAAGGCAGAAGAAGATCCAAGAAAAGGAAGCACTCGAGTGATTCAAAATGCGTAAGCCGTTGCGGGGCGTTGTATAGTAATATGAGACTTTCTCAAGAGACGTCAAGAATGACGTGTCTACACTACTGTACCGGAAGGCACACCTCGATCACGCAGTCGAAGCTACCGAACCACGCTAGCACCACCTACCGAAGTGAAAACCCACGACAACCACGCCGTAGAGGCCTGTCCCCCGGACACAGCCGACCTGGACACACTATCCAAGGTGCAACCCCGACCATCCGATCGCAGGTACCGCACAACAAGACGCAACCTCGGTAAAGCCACTAGCACTAGTCTCACGGCGCGAAAACCAACACACGCGCCACTGTGAAACAACCGAAAACTCAACGGTCGACACGACCGAAAACCCGAAGGTCAAAGTTACGGAAACTGACAGTCTGTCACTCCCAACTCGACAGGAGTACCACCCACTAGAAGCACAGCCGGTAGCGTCCCCTGACGTCTTACACCGCACCGCAGGTGAACCGCCTGACGTGGTAGGTCCTACCCGAGGCGCGAACACCGTACAAGTAACCACAAATAAGTGACTAGCTGGGGTCACGCCCGTCGACATGCGTCCACTGTCCCCAACCACGTGTGCACACACAGACCACGCGTCCTAGGTCTGGCCCTATGACTGGTTTTCCCCCGCAGCCGGACTCTGGCTACGACGAGGGGCCCGACGGAAACCGGTCTAACCGTCCTCAGGGTAAGCCCGTACACCACTCCCTGGTGCGACCGGCACACGCGTACTGGTAGGCTACGACTAGTGGATGGTCACTGAAGGAGTAGACTCTCAAGTCAACGGAAAACAACGTCCGAATCCGACGACGTACGGGGACCACCCCACGTATCGGCCCCGTCGCACGGTGACCACAGTCAGAGAAGAAATAGGACTCGCAGTCCTCGGCCACGCACGCACCGTGCGCTAGAGTCAAGAAAACTCAAGTGGCGCTAAGCCACTGGACTCTGGACAGTCCTCTAGATGCACTACACCCAACGGTCCTTGAGTCACAAGACTCGAGGTCAAGACCGTTGTACGCAACAGCACGAGGCCGTCAATCTAGTCCAATCTCTAGGTCTAAAACCACGGTAGCACAAGTACCGAGACAGCTCACGAGCCGTCAAGACCACTCCCTCGGAAAGGGAATGCAAAGGACTAAGGCCACCCACACGGGCCACACGGAAAACACAGAAGCACGATTCCCAGAGCAGCACACAAGCCACCACGACGTTTTCCCATCTTGTAGCAAGCGGGAAACCTCCAGCCCCAGGCCGGATAACTGGACTCGCAGTCCAAGGCCAAACACGTGGCCCACACGGGAATCGCCTTCCAAAGGGAACCCACGACATGCGGGGGAGACCCCCACCGCACGCACACCGGCACACGGTGACACGATCTGGCACTAACACGGGAGCCCGGAACACCTGGAGTCACCTGGACCCACCAAGCCCACGGGCACGCTTATCGAGGTAGCACGGTACCTCCAGACACCCCAAAACACGGTAACAAAACCCACGGGGTGCCCGAGACACTCGCAAGGCCAAAGGTCGACCACTGGGTCACAACCGGGTCGACCGGAGACCAACACAACACAATCGGAACACTAGAAGGTCACCCGGACCCTTAAACTCACGGGCACGCTAATCGAGGTAACCCAAACCTTTGGTGTAATATCCCGGACCTTTCGGATCTTTCTTCGTGGGTCCCGGATCTGGTTTTCGGAGCGTCCAGCTCTGTTGTGTCCGAAATTTCGTTTCGGACATCTTTTGTGTTCGGATCGGCGCGATCCGGAGTCGTTTCGGAGGCCCGGAGGCGTTCCGCGGCTTTTCCGCGTGTGTTTTCCGATTCCCGGTGTGTGTTTCGGCTTTTCCTTCGGACGCTCGCTGCGGGTTAACTGGGCCGTTCACCCGGGCACGAGTGGTACCGTTGCGATCGGTGCGTTCCGAGGATTCCGGAAATGTATTTTTCTATTTTTCGATATTTTTCCAAAAATTCGGATTTTCTATATAGCCCTAATTCTTTCCTTTTTCTTTTCTCCTTTCTCTTTCTTCTTCTTCCTTTTCCTCCGTTTCTTCCCACCGTGAGCCCTCCTCTCTCTCCCTCTCTCCCATTCGGACGCGGCGAGCCCCTCTCCGGCCACGGACGGCGGCGGGGCGACGGCGCGGACGCGTGGGCGGCGGTGAGACGATCTCGTGGGCGTGCGGCAAGCGTGGGGAGCGTGGGGAGTTCGTGAAGCTTCGAGCATTCTTCGTGATTCGTGATCGATCCGGCGGAGCATTCGCTCCATTGAGGTAGGGTGACGTTCCTTAGCCTCATGCCGATCTTTTCCGTGATTTATAGGCCGCGGGGAGGCCGAGAGGGGATCATTTGAGCGTTTTTGGGTTTTTCCATGATTTGGGGAGAGCTCGCCCGATCTATGGATTCAATGCATGGATTCGTGTTTTGAGGGCCTAGAATCATGCTAGGGGTCCCCAGGGGTCTTCCCCTTTATTTTCCCCCTCTCCTATGGAGATATGGGGGCGTGGTTGGAATTTTTGGGCGTTCTTACCGTTTTCGGCCGCGGACTGAGAACGCGCTATACTCCAGTAGCGCGTTCTTGGAGGTCGCGCTGCCCCGACCGAGCGCGTTCATCGGAGAAGATGAACAGTTTGGCGGTTCGTGTCGCGCTATGGGGTCCTAGCGCGATCATCATTGTCGCGCTAGGGGGACCTAGCGCGATGGTCCCTGTCGCGCGAGGGTTCCCTAGCGCGATAGTCCGTGTCGCGCTATGGGGCCATAGCGCGACAACCCTTGTTGGGCTAGGGGACCCTAGCGCGACATGCCCTGTCGCGCTAGGTATCCCTAGCGCGATTTGGTTCGTTGTTGGGTGTTCCCCTTGGGTCGTGTGTGCGTCCCGGGCACCCCGTGGAGTTCCGTGACCGTGTCTTTGGTGTCCGGAAGTCCCGTTTGCCTCGGTCAGGCGTTTGACCGTGGGCAGTGCGTCTGTTTCTCTTCCGACCGTGGTTACCGTGCGACGGAGCTAGTACGTGGGGTGATTCCCACCCGTTGTCGGTTCGGACGTTGTTTTCCGTTGACTCGAGAGTCTACTCCTTCAGTGACCCTCCACTAGTCGTAGCCCACCAGTACGAGGTGTTGGTCTCACCTGGGAGTGGTGTACGGGCACCCACCTTTCGAGACGGTTTGTGGACCGGTTACCGTAGGCCCCTCGTCGGTAGCCAGAGTCCGGCTACGGGGGAAAACCGGTCAGAGGACCAGACCTAGTGACGCAAGGTCTGTGTGTGCACACGTGGTTGGGGGCGGTTGGACCCACGTCGACGGGCGTGACCCCAGCTAGTTACTTGTTTGTGGTTACTTGTACGGTGTTTGCGCCTCGGGTAGGACCTACCACGTCAGGCGGCTCACCTGCGGTGCGGTATAAGACGTCAGGGGACGCTACCGGCTGTGCTTCTAGTGGGTGGTACTCCTGTCGAGTACGGAGTGTCAGACTGTCAGTCGTGTGTTTCCGACCTTCGGGTTTTACGGTTCGACCGTTGATTTCGGTCTTCTCGTACCGTGGCACGTGTGTCGGTTTGCGTGCCGTAGGGTCTAGTTCTGTAGAGTACAGGGCTTTCCTTTCCGAGGTACTTTCCTCCCGCTAGAGTAGTGGTTTCTCGTTTTACGAGGTAGGGTTCGAGTGATCCCTACTGAGTCTTGTTCCGAGACTCATTCCCTGCGTGTTTTCACCGTGTTTCAGGTGAGACGCCACCTTCGGGGAGCGCGTCAGGAGCGCAGCGTGGTGCGGGTGCCCAGAGGTAGTGCCAGAGGTCAGAGCCGGGGTATGCCCCGTGTAGTTGTACTTTTTTTTCTTGTCACTGTACTAGTCGTGGACTGCTGTTATTATTGTTCTTTATTGTGGACCATGTAAATTGTTAATTTATTTCCTGCTTAATATTATAACTGTTTAATTTCTACAATTATCTGTGATGCTTATGTAGTTTCCACACCATCCTTTTAACCCTTCCGAGTCTTCGGACTCGTGGGTGGCGGTACGAGTCTCGGGTTATCGGGCCTTCCCGGTAATCGGATTCTCGGGTCGTTACATTTGGACACCCAAAGACACGATCACGAAACTCCACGGGGTGTCCAGGACACACACGGCTCAAGGGGGGCATGATCAGCCGCAAACCGCCCGCCCCGGGCAGCCCGGATGGTCACTTCAATAACGCGCTATAGGTCCATAGCGCGTTCAAGCAGAACGCGCTAGGAGCCTATAGCGCGACAAGGCAGGTCGCGCTATGTTTCCATAGCGCGACAGCCCAGAACGCGCCATAGCCCTATAGCGCGACAGGAACCGCCATACTGTTCATCTTCTCCGATGAACGCTCCCCGTCGGGGCAGCGCGACCATCAAGAACGGGCTACTGGAGTATAGCGCGTTCTCAGTCCGCGCCCGAAAAATGGTGGAAACGCCCAAAAACTCCCACCACGCCCCCATGCCTCCACCGGAGAGGGGGAAATCAAGGGGGAAGCCCGCAAATAGCCCCTAGCATGCATCTAAGGCCTCGGATCGGCCAAAAATACCGTAAAACGAGAGATCGGCCCACAAGCCCTAAAACATGGGTTTTACCCAAAAAACCCCGATTCCACCCGCTCGACTCACCACGGCCTACGAAACTCGCAGGAAAGGGAGTGCACGAGCTGGGGGTCCATCTCCCTACCTCCACCGAAGATTTCGCGCCCCGAGCTCGTCAATCCGCGAAGAAAACGCCGTGAAGCCCTCGCCGCTCCACGAACCCGCGGCCGAGCTTCCACGCGCCACCGGCCCTCGATCCTCGACCCGTTCCCCGTTCCTCGCCTCCCGCCATTTCCGCCTCGCCCTCCTCCGCCACCGTCGGCCGCCCGGGGAGAGGGGGAGAGAAAGAGATGAGAGAGAGTGAGAAAGAGAGAATGAGAGGGGGAAAGAGAAAATGGTTAGTATATATAGGAAAACCCAAAAATTGCATAAATTCAGAAAATTACGAAAAATTACCTCCGCGATCCTCGGAAGGAACACAACGCAGTGGTAACATCCCGGAGTCGGAGAACGCCACGGTTTGCCCTGCAAAGAGTTCCGAAGGCCCATCAGGGAAAAACACGTGTAAAGCACAAAATACACTCCGAGACCCACTAAAATGATCCGAAAAAATATCCGAAAAATCCGGGGCATTACAGCCCTCCCCCCTTAAAGGAATTTCATCCTCGAAATTCAGGACCTAGCACGAAGTCCCAGGGGAAGAACACTGAACCAACTGACACGCTGTCAGAGCCCCAGCACAGAAAACCTCGATTCTCACGAAAACACCAATCCTAAGGGACACAGCCAGACTTACAGTCGCAAACAACACCTCGCTCCTAGCACCGAGCACACTGGCCAACAGAGCAGGTATATACCAAAGGACACAGCCCGGCATCACCTCAGTCAACGCGAGAATCCACCATGGCGCCGCAGCCACGATCTCGCTCACCGAGGAAACACAACCCTCGTCACGAGAAACAGCTACTGATCCATCTAATGGTCAGCAGGCAATACGCACATCAGCTTTACAACCAGCTGACAGGTCGCACACCCTTCTCAAGGGGACAACCAATACAGAGCCTCCACCAGCTCAAGCAGCCATCTCAACAGACCGCAACCAGAACATCGGCTCAGCACCAAGAAACACCTTACACATGGCAAGCCGAAAGCCGGACATAACACTGTGCCAACTCTTGTCAGAAGATAAACTTTGACAAAGTCCAGATCCCATCCGGAAAGGCACATCACAGAAACGACCACCAAAGGTCTCGCTGGCACACGGCTCTCGCCACGCTCGAGCCCCAACAACCAGCATCTTCTGTCTCTGAAAAGACCATCCACTGGTCACCAACTGCTCGTCAACGGGAAACCTCCGCTTGCTCAGCTTCTTCCTTCTTTCCTGGTCCTCGACCGGGTCCAAAGGAAACATTCCAAACCTCGGCAAGCCATCCGTTGACTCACACACAGACCGATACCACACCTCGAGCTGCACTCCTCTCGGACACCGCATCCGAGCTCGAACATCGCTCCAACTCGACCCTCTCGGGGAGCACGACGAAACCAAATGACGGATCCTGGTGTCTTCAGTCATCACCTTACTAGACTCAGACTTACAGGGGAACCATCCCACGCTAGTCACCAAACCAGGGATAACCATTGCGACACCAACGTCCTATCAAGGGCCATCCTCCGACGCCCATCTCACAAAAAGGCCTCCGCCCACAGGCGTCACTCTTCTATCTGGTCTCATCAAATCCTTCGATCAATCCAAGTGGACACCTGCCAATCCCGATTCCGCCCTTACCATAGAGTCACGGGACACCACCTGAACAGTGCTCACGGGTCCCTAAGCAATAAACATCTCACCGTTACAATCCGACAAGACCGTAGAACCAACAGACACTGCTGTGGTCGGTCACACGGTTAGGCTCACCAGCCACTCATAGCTGCCAACCGGGACCCATAGTCTGCCAGAGACCACATCCTCAAAGCACGATCTCAACCGAGGACACGATTGGGAACACAAGTCAGACACCAAGCCACCGACTCTAACCAACACGTCCTCGACCTCCGTCAGGCGACATCCTCAACAACCTCATCCAGGTCCAATACCGACGCCTGACACGGCTTCCTTCACAGGAACAGGGTACTCATGCGGCGCACTAGCCAGCACATTCCCTAACACTCCATCCTGCCAATGCCAAGAACCACAAAACCTCGAGCAACGGCACGGCAACAACACGTTTCACACAGAGGAACCAATCCTCCAATGCTCAATGCAAACTCAGGAATCCGCCCGTAGCAACCAACGCTACGATCCTGAACCAATGGGTCACAAGCCCACCATGCTTCCGCTGCGCACTCTGATCCGCGCGCACAGCCGAGAAAGCGAACACCGCCCACCCAGCACTCGTCCTTCCGGAACAGCGCCAGCACCCTCACATGATAAGGGAATGGGCACAACTTCTCACAGGCAACCACCCTGCCAAGACAAGGAGCACGTCTCGCACGGACTTCACGGCACACAAGGCCAACCAATCCGAACACACAATGCAAGACGACGATCCTTATCCGAACGCAATCTCTCCAACCAAAGGAGAAACCAGCGCACTTTCGACCAACGAAAGAACTCCACGCTCGACCTGACCTCGAACCTCGCGCACGCTGGAAACAGCACCATCCAGCACCAAGGAAAACCATCGCTTCCATCAGGTCAGCGCCTCCGACACACTCGACGAGTGTCACGTCGGACCACCATCACAGCATCTCTCGATGCATCACCGCTGCAATTCCTCGAACTGCAACACGGCATGCCAAGAGCCGCAACACGAGCCGTAACGACAACCGCCGACGCTCATCCTCGAGTCCCGAAACTCACTGCGGAACCTTCACACCTCAGACCAAATCCAAGGCGAACACACCCCATTCGCACACAAGAGCGCAGGAGCAAGACTTACTGGGACACCACAGCCCAATCCTGCCTCGAAATCCATAAAACAATCGGGACCGACACGTCATTTCTGACGCCACAGAGCACGACAAGGACATCAGGCTCGACAAATTAGCAGCTCACCGAGAAGACATTCCGCTCACCGGAGCACACTTCTCGATCAGAACACCCGCTCTGCCACCTTAAACCACAACCTGAACACCTCAGGGGCTGGATAAATCTCAAGCTAGAGTGGCCAAAACCGACAGCAGCTCCCTCAGAGCGCGCTCACGGCCACTTAGCCACTAAAAATCCTCTCCAGCCACCTGACCACGCCGTAGATTCCTCGAACGCAGCACCGCGAGCTCACACCTGCCAGCAACCTCTGCCCAATTCAGCACAACCAGGGCCATCACCAATGAGGGAGAAGGCTCTCAACCTCAATCCTTAGACCCCATGCCGGCATGAAAGCCGCGGACAACAACCACCTTCACAGCGCGGCACAGCGCACCCAAGCTCTCAAGCGCACCCAAGCTCTCAAGCGAGAAACAAAGCGGAAAAATAAGCACAAAACCCTATGCCAGCTGCCGACTGTACTGGACCTTATGGACTCTGATCACTGCAATATTTCGAATTCCTATGTACGTCCACAACCACCGCTCTGATACCAGCTGTAACGACCCGAGAATCCGATTACCGGGAAGGCCCGATAACCCGAGACTCGCACCGCCGCCCACGAGCCGGGAGGGCTCGGAAGGGCTAGAAGGAGTGTGGAGGCACAAAGAAATAGGAAATAAAGCAGGACAACTCAACAATTAACAGAAATAAATAAACAACTACAATAGAGTCCAGTCCGACAGAAAGTACAGTCTAAAGCAGTAAAACGTACCACATGCCAAGTGAACACTCGGCCCGGCAAGCTGGCAACTGAGAACCTACGCTCCGCACCCTCGAACCTCGAGGAAGAACCGCCACACCTGAAAAGCAGGGAATGAGTATCCAAAACAGAGACTTAGCAGGGATCCCGCGGAACCCCAACTGGAAACAACGGCGGTAGCGGAAAGGAAGCTACAACTACAGCAGGAACAGCAAACCGGTGGCCGGTCAAAACTCAGCACTACAGCTACTCCTACTGTACCAGAAGGCACACCTCGATCACGCAGTCGAAGCTACCGAACCACGCTAGCACCACCTACCGAAGTGAAAACCCACGGCAACCACGCCGTAGAGGCCTGTCCCCCGGACACAGCCGACCTGGACACACTATCCAAGGTGCAACCCCGACCATCCGATCGCAGGTACCGCACAACAAGACGCAACCTCAGTAAAGCCACTAGCACTAGTCTCACGGTGCGAAAACCAATACACGCGCCACGGTGAAACAACCGAAAACTCAACGGTCGACACGACCGAAAACCCGAAGGTCAAAGTTACGGAAACTAACAGTCTGTCACTCCCAACTCGACAGGAGTACCACCCACTAGAAGCACAGCTGGTAGTGTCCCCTGACGTCTTACACCGCACCGCAGGTGAACCGCCTGACGTGGTAGGTCCTACCCGAGGCGCGAACACCGTACAAGTAACCACAAACAAGTGACTAGCTGGGGTCATGCCCGTCGACGTGCGTCCACTGTCCCCAACCACGTGTGCACACACAGACCACGCGTCCTAGGTCTGGCCCTCTGACTGGTTTTCCCCCGCAGCCGGACTCTGGCTACGACAAGGGGCCCGACGGAAACCGGTCTAACCATCCTCAGGGTAAGCCCGTACACCACTCCCTGGTGCGACCGGCACACGCATACTGGTAGGCTACGACTAGTGGAGGGTCACTGAAGGAGTAGACTCTCAAGTCAACGGAAAATAACGTCTGAATCCGACGACGTACGGGGACCACCCCACGTACCGGCCCCGTCGCACGGTGACCACAGTCGGAGAAGAAACATGACTCGCAGTCCTCGGCCACGCACGCACCGTGCGCTAGAGTCAAGAAAACTCAAGTGGCGCTAAGCCACTGGACTCTGGACAGTCCTCTAGACGCACTACACCCAACGGTCCTTGAGTCACAAGACTCGGGGTCAAGACCGTTGTACGCAACAGCACGAGGCCGTCAATCTAGTCCAATCTCTAGGTCTAAAACCACGGTAGCACAAGTACCGAGACAGCTCACGAGCCGTCAAGACCACTCCCTCGGAAAGGGAATGCAAAGGACTAAGGCCACCCACACGGGCCACACGGAAAACACAGAAGCACGATTCCCAGGGCAGCACACAAGCCACCACGACGATTTCCCATCTTGTAGCAAGCGGGAAACCTCCAGCCCCAGGCCGGATAACTGGACTCGCAGTCCAAGGCCAAACACGTGGCCCACACGGGAATCGCCTTCCAAAGGGAACCCACGACATGCGGGGGAGACCCCACCGCACGCACACCGGCACACGGTGGCACGATCTGGCACTAACACGGGAGCCCGGAACACCTGGAGTCACCCGGACCCACCAAGCCCACGGGCACGCTTATCGAGGTAGCACGGTACCTCCAGACACCCCAAAACACGGTAACAAAACCCACGGGGTGCCCGGGACACTCGCAAGGCCAAAGGTCGACCACTGGGTCACAACCGGGTCGACCGGAGACCAACACAACACAATCGGAACACTAGAAAGTCACCCGGACCCTTAAACTCACGGGCACCCTAATCGAGGTAACCTAAATCTCTGGACACCCAAAGACACGGTCACGGAACTCCACGGGGTGTCCAGGACACACACGGCTCAAGGGGGGCATGATCAGCCGCAGACCGCCCGCCCCGGGCAGCCCGGATGGTCACTTCAATAACGCGCTATAGGTCCATAGCGCGTTCAAGCAGAACGCGCTAGGAGCCTATAGCGCGACAAGGCAGGTCGCGCTATGTTTCCATAGCGCGACAGCCCAGAACGCGCCATAGCCCTATAGCGCGACAGGAACCGCCATACTGTTCATCTTCTCCGATGAACGCGCCCCGTCGGGGCAGCGCGACCATCAAGAACGCGCTACTGGAGCATAGCGCATTCTCAGTCCGCGCCCGAAAAATGGTGGAAACGCCCAAAAACTCCCACCACGCCCCCATGCCTCCACCGGAGAGGGGGAAATCAAGGGGGAAGCCCCCAAATAGCCCCTAGCATGCATCTAAGGCCTCGGATCGGCCAAAAACACCGTAAAACGAGAGATCGGCCCACAAGCCCTAAAACATGCGTTTTACCCAAAAAATCCCGATTCCACCCGCTCGGCTCACCACGGCCTACGAAACTCGCGGGAAAGGGAGTGCACGAGCTGGGGGTCCATCTCCCTACCTCCACCGAAGATTTCGCGCCCTGAGCTCGTCGATCCGCGAAGAAAACGCCGTGAAGCCCTCGCCGCTCCATGAACCCGCGGCCGAGCTTCCACGCGCCACCGGCCCTCGATCCTCGACCCGTTCCCCGTTCCTCGCCTCCCGCCATCGCCGCCTCGCCCTCCTCCGCCACCGTCGGCCCCCCGGGGAGAGGGGGAGAGAAAGAGATGAGAGAGAGTGAGAAAGAGAGAAAGAGAGAATGAGAGGGGGAAAGAGAAAATGGTTAGTATATATAGGAAAACCCGAAAATTGCATAAATTCATAAAATTACGAAAAATTACCTCCGCGATCCTCGGAAGGAACACAACGCAGTGGTAACATCCCGGAGTCGGAGAACGCCACGGTTTACCCTGCAAAGAGTTCCGAAGGCCCATCAGGGAAAAACACGTGTAAAGCACAAAATACACTCCGAGACCCACTAAAATGATCCGAAAAAATATCCAAAAAATTCGGGGCATTACAATAGCAGTGCTTAGGGGTCGCCTTATTCAAGTCGGTGAAGTCCACGCACATCCGCCACTTGCCGGAAGCCTTTGGTACCAGGACGACATTGGCTAGCCACGTTGGGTACAGGACCGGTCTAAAAAGACCAGTCTCTTGCCCCTTGGTGACCTGCGCCTTGATGATCATTTGTTTCTCGGGTGCGTGCTTCCTTCGGCGCTGCTGCACGGGCTTCATGGTGGGGTTGAGGTTGAGTCGGTGCAGCACGGTCTCCTCTGGTATCCCAGGGAGCTGATCGTCGGACCAAGCGAAGACTCGGATGTACTCAGAAAGAAAATTCTTATATTGCTGATGTTCCTCGGGTGGTAGGTCGGCTCTGATCCTTACTCCTAGGGTCGGGTCGTCGTTTAGGAAAATTGTCAGCAACTCGCCACCTGGCTCAGTAGCTGCGGATTTTTCCTCGACTTCCCGGGGGCCCTTATCGTTCCCGTCCGGCCTCGTGGCCTCCACCGAGATATTATAGCACCTTCGGGCCGTGGCCTGGTTACCTCGGATTTCCCCTACCCCGTTTTTGGTGGGGAACTTCATTTTTTGGTGATAGGTAGATGGTACTGCCTTGATCCGGTTGAGGATTCTCCGGCCGAAGATGGCGTTGTACGCTATCATCCCTTTGATCACTATGAAGTCTACCATGATCGTAACGGTTTTGGGTGGGGTGCCGAGGGTAACCGGCAGGCTTAGGGCTCCTTCAGGGAGAGTGGCCAGGCCGTTGAACCCACAAAGGGGCGTTCGGATCGGGCGGAGTTTGGATGGATCCTCTCCCATTTTGAGGAAACAGTCATAAGACAACACATCAGGGGCACTTCCATTGTCCACAAGAATCCGATCTACGTTACAATGGTTTATGGTGGCCGAGATTACGAGGGCGTCATCGTGCGGGGTGCTCAGCCCCTCCAGGTCTTGATCGGAGAAGACTATGACCTGGGGCGGGGCCTTGGGTGGCTCTGGGGCTCGGCTCGCCCGCTCGGCATGACGCTTCCTTCCACGGTTGCTGTCGCCTCCTGATGCTATTCCTCCAGAGATGACGTTGATGTGAACCCCTCGGGGGGCGTTGTCAATCTCCTCTGCGGCGCCTTGATCTTCTCTGCGCTCGACGGTGAACCGAGCCAGGTGCCCTAGGCGGATGAGGCGCTCGATTTCGTCTTGGAGCTGGTGGCAATCACCGGTGTGATGCCCATGATCGCCGTGGAATAGACAATGTCTGTCTCGCTTGCTGTTTTTCGACCTCATCGGCTCGGGCCTGCGGAGGAGTCTCGAGTCTTTGACGTCTTCATAGATTTCATAGACCGGTGCGGTTAACGGGGTGTACCGCTCGTACTTCCGCTTGCGTTCTCCATCTCGGTCTCGCTTCTTTCCCGAGCTAGGATTTGGCTCGGGACCCTGCTTCTTGTCCCCCTCCCGACCCGAGCCGGTTGCGTCTCGGCAAGCGCTGAGCACTTCTTCGCACTCGGCGTGGCGCAGAGCCAGAGTCACTAGCTCGGCAAGGGTCGAGGGAGGGTGGAGGACAAGTTCATGGCGGAGGTTCTCGTCCCGGGTACCCCCGGTCAGTGCGGTTGTGGCCGAGGCCACGTCCAGGCGAGGGATTCGGAGGGCTTCCGATTTAAATCGGTGGACGTAAGCCCAGAGCCTTTCCCCTTGCGCCTGTTTGAGGGCCAAGAGCCCCGCTACCGACCTTGGGGGGGCAGTTCCGGCGAAGCTCTCCTTGAAGACTCGCCCGAACTGCTTGAAGTCTCGGATGGATCCGGGGGCGAGAGCCCGGAACCACGCTTGAGCGTCCTGGACCAGAGTGGTCACGAAGGCTCGGCACTTGATGGGGTCCGACGCTCCGTGTAGAGTCATCAGGGCGTCGAAGCTATCATAATGGTCGGCCGGGTCGCCCTGGCCGTCGTAAAGCTTGAAGGTTGGTATGGGGGCTCTGGGAGATACCTCTGCCTTCAAGATATACTCGGAGAAAGGGATTTCTCATCGTCTTCCGGGGAAGAGGCCTTCTGCAGGGCGCGAAGGGCGCGCTCCTGCTCAGCGAAGCGCCTTTCGAAGTCTCGCAGCCGGAGGGATAACTCCGATTGCTGTCGTGCCGCGAGGCTAGGGGGAGCGTCTTGGCGGTCTCCTGGAACGTCGGCTTCTGGATCTGGCCGTTGCGTCCCCCGCCTTCCTTTCCTTGGCACGGAGGAGGCCTCTTGCTCCGGAGGTGGAGCTTGCGAGGGTCCTCCGACCCTGTTACGGATGAGCTGCTGGCCGCGGAGGGTGAAGCGGCCCCCAGCTGTGTGCTGGGACGTACTCCTGCGGGGGGGGCTCCCTGAAGGGGCATGGGACCTTGCATCCCTGGCCGCCTGGGTCTTCATGAGTTCCACGAGGACATCCAGTTTGGCGTTGAGGGCCTGGAAGGCTTCGGCGCCACCTTAGGGGGGTAGCCCCACCGCCGCGGGGGGGGGGGGGGGGGGGTGGTGGTCCGTCGGCGGGGATGTTGGCGTTGGAGGGAGGGTTCTGTGAGGCCATGGAAGGGCCATCCCCTGCTGCTACCATGGCCTTACCCCTTTCGCCGGAGGACCTCCTCCCTAAGCTCCTTTTTACCATGTCGGCTCTTCGTGCGTTTCCCACAGACGGCGCCAGATGAAGATGCGAAATCTCGCGCTGGTTCCTGAGCGGGATGGTAATCACTAAGTTTGTGAACTACAAGACAGGGAAACGGGTCAGAGGGCCTAGGGGGATTCCCCGGGACGAAACCCTCCGACGCTCAAGTTAGTAGAGCAATGGTGGGAGCGGCGATAGGGAGAAGAAAAGTGAAGGCGCGAGATCCCTCTCCACCAATGGGGTGAAGTGATCCTTGCTCAGGAATTGGGGGTGGATCAATGCCCTTTTGGACTTACCTTTTACCGGAGGGTATCGCAGGTTTAAATAGTGCGCCGCCCTCTGGAGTCCTGCAAGCTGAGAGGTCTCCGGTGGAGGTTACATCCTCGTCGTGGGCTTTTATGGCCTCATCGTGGGGGCGTTATCCTCGCGGGGAAGCCGGAGCTCCTGGACTTCTTGGCGCCCGGCCCGATGTGGACTCTAACGGCTGCAGTGATGAACATTTTATCGGTCGTACCGAGCTTAGGGGGGCCGACCCTATCGGGCGATAGGCCTAGCTCGGTGTGAAGATGGGTTGGACAGACCAGCTAGCGCTTCCCCCCTTCGTCCGGAGGGATAGCTCGTGCGCGGGTCTTCTTGTGACCTGACCGAGGCTCGGGCTCTCCGAGCCTTGGGGCCGCCTAAGAGAGTTGTTTCCTCGAGCATTATTTTATTGGGCTTTTCCAAGTGGGCCCTGTGGGCTATCACTTGGACGAGCTTGCCTCGTTGGACCTTGTTGGGCCTAGTTGGGTCTGCTATTTGAGTGTGCTGCAGGAATCCCCCTCTTCTTTGTAGATGCGAGATGAACCTTTTTGGTGCCCCCAAGAGGTATTGTCCCCGCCACGCCAGAGGGCGCCTAGGATTTTATCCGTATAAAAGGGCCCTCTTGAGTTAAGAGGTGAAGACATTCTTTATAAGCACTCGGTTGCTTTCTCAACATCCGATGTGGGATTAATCATGTGACCCTAGGTCCACTACACAAGCCCTCCCTTGAGAAGGTAAGCGAGTGCGAGCTCAGGGTTCCCATAGACGGCGCCACTTTGTAGATGCGAGAGGAACCTTTTTGGTGCCCCCAAGAGGTATTGTCTCCGCCACGCCAGAGGGCGCCTAGGGTTTTATCCTTATAAAATGGCCCTCTTGAGTTAAGAGGTGAAGACCTTCTTTATAAGCACTCGGTTGTTTTCTCAACATCCGATGTGGGATTAATCATGTGACCCTAGGTCCACTACAAATGGTGTCTGTGATAGCAAGTGATAGTCGAGTTATAGAAATAGCAGGGGCAATGGTAGACTAACTGAAATGGCACTAATGAAGGTGGAGAGAGACGCGTAGATTCCACCATCAAAATCACGTACCGTTCTTTAAGAATCAGCCCAAGACCATCTTTTGAGAATGAGAGTGCACCATCTTCCCTGTGTTTATCTCTCTCTTCCAATCCGAATCATAGATGTCAAATACAAACGTGCTTGTTTGATTAGACTTCTTAATAAGAATCTAATTGTAAGAATCTTCGACATTAGTTCACCCAAACTACACGCACATGTACTCCCCGGGCTTCCGCACTAATAGTGATTTTGAGAGGAGAGAGAATGTGAGATAAAAAATCTCTCAAATTGAAATCTTCAAAAGTTAGGATAAAGGAACTTCCCAATCCAACGTCCAGATTTTGAAATTAAAATGACGATATTGACCCCACTTCTTTTCCGTGTAATTTTCTTCTCCTTGACAAGATTTTTTCTTCTCAATTTGTTGCAATATAGTCATCGACAAGGGGCTCGTCACAGTCTCATCCTCGCCCATCATGTCAGAGCTCTTCCACCTCACTTGCCATTGTCCTTGACCGACGTCACTGTCAAATGAGATGTCACATCTGTCACAGAACGTCACTACTAAGGGCCCCTTTGGTTAGGATTATTAGGGGATTCCAATCATTGGAATCTCCTGCATAATTTCATCCCAATCAAATGATCCAAAAGTGTCTCGGCTTTTATGTTAAGTGGATTTTTTAAAACGGAGAGAGAAAGACACAAAAGGAGGGGTATTCAATAATCTACAAAAGCTCCTCTCATGGAGCTTCGGGATGGATTTCAAGGTCTAAAATCCCTGACACTCTGATATATAATAAATGTAGGGATTTTTCAAAAAAATCCACTTGAATAATCTCAACCAAAGAGACCCTAAGACTACATTTGAGAATACCAGTTGTTTATGGCTTTCCTGCATAATCTCAACACCGTACACATGTGCAGTCATTATTAGATTTTTCATCATTTAAAATCTCCCGAATCAACTATGTAATTGTTTTGAAAGATTTCGAAGAGGCCCCATTTGATAAGTCACTTGGCCTAGATTTTTTAGCAAAAAACTATTACGGTTTTTAAACAGTGTACGTCTTTTGAATTTCGGATGAACAGTGTTTCTCATGGGATGAACATTGTTTCCACAAAATTCTCAAATATTGTTCGTCTCACCCAAAGAACATGAAAAAGGTACTAACCAATGCGACAGCCCCACTATGTCAAATGATTTTCATTTTATTTTTTTAAATCTTCTCTTTTGTTGTACCCTCGTACAGCTTTGAGATTTCTAAACATCTTTCCTGTTCACAAGTGGAATCAAACACTACCTAAATGATGTCTTAGGAGGGTAAATCTGGTTTGACCCAGGAACGGCCCAGGCGTGAGCGGCCCATTAAGGTTCGGAAGTGCTGAGCCCACGCTAAAGGTGAATATGCACGCCCAATCCAGTAAGAGGATCACCGACCCAAAGGAGCATCAGATTCTACGACGTCAATGAGGCCGACCCAAGCGCAGTTCTCGCCGGAGGATACTCCGACGACCAACCGTTGCCCCCACGACGCCGGCCTTGACCCCGTAACGGGCTAGCACGCGCCATGAGTGCCGTAAGACTCGCCCAGAAAATGGCCGACGCCGGGGCTATCGCCCTCCAACGGGAAACTCCTGCCAACATAGCGGAGGAACGTTGCTCTACTAAACGGACCCTTCCATATCAAGAGATGAGGCCCTCGCTCCAGGACAACCCATATAAAAGGAACATCGACAGAAGAGAAGAGCACGGTAGATTCTTCTACTAAACCCCACACTACTACGCAATAGGAGATACGGCGGATACTTCTGCCACCAGAGCTCTCTATAGAGAAGAGAGCAACTCACCCTGCAACTACGATAAAGAGGCCATCTACTGCGTCCAGAGAGCCACCTCCTCCTGTACAGTCTTACCATCCAGCGAGCACTCTCCGAGGATCCGCTGGGAGCGGCGAGCACGCGTGCAGAGGATCTACACGCCTCCTAGATCAATTACTACGGCCCATACTTCTCTCTCACTCTGCTCTTCTCTATAGCTCATTGAATCCCTTGCTGACTTAAGCAGCGGAGAGTTGTCCCCTGGGATAACACTCGGGACTCCTTCTGACGCCCTTCTGGTTTTTTGGCCTGTGCAGACATCCAGAGACGCTAGACGATTTTTTCTAACAAATAAATAGAGAAGGTGGTACGTGATTTAGGAACCATTTTCATGCCGCTACAATGCCTAAATCTCGACCAATTAATGGAGTCTTCCCAAACAACGTTATCGAATGTTGTCTACTCTAAGAGCGCATTCGAGAAGGATAATAATTTTTATCTTTTTTGAAAAAAAAATTATAGAGAGGGAAGATATTATAAATTTTTTAACTTTTCAAAAGGTGACTTTTTTATATCTTTCTAAAATCAAAAAATAAATTTGAGATAAATTTAACGTAATAATGACCTATTTATTGACTGTTGAGAGATATAATTTCCGAGATCAAAATACAACTCTTAAAATTTAAAACAAACGGGTCCTAAGTCTAGGACAATGATAGAATAATGTGAAATAATCTTAATAAACTCATTCGGCCCGCTTTGATAATCGAATTGTCGACTAGATTTTTTAACAGATGAGAGAGAGAAAATGCGGGGTCCACCAACTCCTCTCACACATAGTCATTTATCTGGGGTCAGATACCGTGTTCGATCCTTTGGAGTTGAACACCGAAACCATGTTCGAATAACAAATAAGATCTTCTAGCATTATTCTAACTCAAGTGTAATACTCTGTACGAACAACCAAAGTTAAAGGGAGAATTTTTGGTAGAGTATCCGATTTATCCTCCAAACAAACATGGCCAATGTTGTCAAGGCGCAATGAGCCCTCACTAGACTCTTCTCCATCATATTCTCCCTCCCTTGTGCTGGTTCCGTTTACAACAGTTAACCCTAGTACGTTAGTAAATTAGTCAAACAGTAACCGATCAGGAAGAAGATTAGTGAAGGGTAGTAACGTCATTTTACGAACTTAGCAGCGAGAGTTATCCGCCATCCTTCAAAACCCTAACCCCTTCGCGCCTCCCCTTATTCCCCAATCGGAAGACGACGATGGTGGGAGCAGGGGCGACGAGGGTTAGGGTTTCCGGCCTCCTGCGATCTCTCAGCCTGTTCGAGACCTCGTACGCGTCCGGCATCTCGAGTTTTGAAGCCTCATCGGCCGCTGCTCCGCTCCCCCTGTCCCACCCATCTTCGCGCAACCGGCACTACAGCGCTGCTCCGAACAAACCAACCGGAGGAGAGCGGTCGGCGGATCGGTCGGAAGACGACTTCCTCCGAAGCCTCAACTTCGGCGGTATCAACGGTGGCGACGGTAGGAAGGCGGCGGATGCCCCCCGGAGCCCTTCCTCCACCGCCTCCGATCGACCCATGAGGGGAGATAAGCGACTGGACGATCTCTTCCCTGGTGATGGTGCCAGTGAGGACATGCAGAGAAGCGGGAGGGGTCCTCCTATCTCCCCACCCCTCCGCAGACCCACGAGGGGAGAGGGAAGGGAGGGTGCTCCCCCCCGGGAAAGGGCCAATCTTGGCGGGGAATTCTCCGGCGGGAGGTTGGGAAGGTCCCGGCAAAACTCTCCGGTCGATCCTGCAGGCAGACCCCTCGGCAGATTTGAAAGTGGAGATCGGCCTGGGAATCTTTCCGGCGGGGATATCAAGATGAATGGCCCATCCGTGGGTTCTCTCGGTGGGGAAAAGAGGGATGATCACCCCGTGAGTTCCCTCCTGCAGAAGCTCAAATTTGGCAGGAAGGCAGATGAGGAAAAAACCCGTGAACAGCCTCCCATCCAGGCCTCCGAAGCGGACTCGCAGCTGCCCGAGTCGTCCTCGCAGGATGCCGATGAGATTTTTCGGAAGATGAAGGAAACGGGGCTCATCCCGAATGCCGTCGCCATGCTCGATGGACTCTGCAAAGATGGGTTGATCCAGGAAGCCATGAAGTTATTCGGTTTGATGCGCGAGAAGGGTACGATCCCGGAGGTCGTAATCTACACTGCTGTCGTGGAAGGGTTCTGCAAGGCGGCAAAGTATGATGATGCAAAGAGGGTCTTCAGAAAAATGCAGAACAATGAGATATCACCCAATGCTTTTAGTTACAAGGTCCTGATTGAGGGGCTTTTCAAAGGGAAGAGACTGGAGGACTCTGTCGATCTTTGTCTGGAGATGTTAGATGCTGGGCATTCGCCGAGTGTGGTGACCTTTGCGGGATTGGTCGGTGAGCTTTGTAAAGAGAAGGGAGTGGAGGAGGCTGAGAGTGTTGTGAGGAGATTGCGGGAGAGAGGTTTAGCTGTAGATGATAAGGCCATAAGGGAGCATCTGGACAAGAAAGGGCCATTTTCGCCATTGGTTTGGGAGGCCATTTTTGGGAAAAAAGTGTCACAAAGGCCGTTTTGATTTCTTCTCAGAGAACACTGGTACTTGAGTGCCAATATCCTGCATCATTTGATGATCTTCTGCACTATTAATGTCTTCATCTTGCAAGTTAGTTGTTATCTCAACGTTGTTACCTTATAGCTTTGTGGTTCCAGTGTGAGAATAATATGCAGCATTCTTCGTGTGTATATGATAGTGATGTTACTAATGTGATAAGTCTTCTTGTTCTAGGATATATTAGCATATTCACTTGAAGTTGCTGCCAAATCTTATGATGCTTTAATGCAAAATGGGAGATCATATCCTTGCATGTCAGTTGACTTTCAACTATGAATTATGGTTATGGTGCTACAAACTTAGTTGGAACTTTTCTGGATCTCATCTCTTTGTCAAAGCTTATGTCAAATCTTCATGGGCTGCAATCGTATTCTTTCTTCTGGGTTTCTGAGTGGTTATAGCGTTTTGTTTCCATGTAGTTCGACACATAGCAAAAGTTAGAAATTTCCCAACCCGTTTCTCAGGTCTCAGACGAAACAAACAACCTGTTCACAGTTTCCTAACTCGTGACTGCTGAACATGGAACTGTTCATGTTTCACTATTTGATGATACCCCTATACCGGGCATGCTTCCGCCTTTCGAGATCATTCCCTGCTCAAATCCCTTTCTATTTTAGTTGTCATATGAAGCAGTACTCCTTGAAAGAGGAATGAATTATCGAAATGAATTTCCTTTATGTGCACTTGTTGTGGTTGATGCCGAGCTTTGTATAGAAGGGAAATAAACATTAGACCTGCTCCCTTATGTAATCCTCAAATTATTCAAGTTCTCCACTCTTTGATGAATCTGAAATTGGGTAGAACATAGGAGAGAGCAGGTCCACAAGTTGAGCATTCTCTTCCTCTCTTTAATTCCGTTTAGGAGAACCGGGCTTTAAACCATTTCTCTGCCTATACTTGCAAAACTTATGATAGCCTCCTCTCTTTGCTCAATAAGAGTTATGACAAATCCTCTTATGTCGTATCCATCTATTTTTGTAAAGACATGTTTCTTCCCCATTTCCTATCTCTCCTGCTGACTACTCTGCGATTTTTGTGACAGCATAAGCCTTCCAGTAATTTGACCCCCAAAGTTCTCGAGGCAATTTATCTAGCTTCACTTCTTATAAGCATTATGCTTTTTGCAATGCATTTTCATGTGCTTCCTTCCTCACCAACGTCATATACTAATTTTGCAATCAGGTTTGGTATACTGTAACCTTCTGACTCCCGACCCTCTTTCTCTCTCTCTATGGATCCTTTCACTCTAATAATACTCACCCTTCTCCATGTACTCTTACGCTTAGAATCTTTCCCAAGTTATCGATTTGCTTCTGCTCCCTCGTTCAAATTATGTGAAGATATGGCATGAGCTAAGTATGAACCAGCTACCATAGAGAGCTTAGTCTACCTCCAAAACTGAGTTTTTTTTTGTTCATTTACCAATCACAGTATTATGCTTGTCGACATTGTTTTTCCAATCAGTCTTTCTGGTTATTTTATCTGGATATAAACGTGAGTCTGTATGGTATATTGAACTCTTGGAGTGTCAGAATGGTTGAAGGCCTTCATCAGATGATGCTTTAAGATTTTCCAGATAATCAAAGGCCTTTATCATTTACTATTGTCGTGGTATACGATTATATCTAACAGTCGAAGGCTTTATTCCTAAACTTTTTTTGTAGATGTTCTGTCTTCCCCTGTGATTACCATCCATTCCCTCTTTTAGGCATGGATGCATGTCGCTTTCCACATGAACTTCACTACGAGTCCTTGAAGGATGCCAAAAATACACTTCGCAAGTTGAGACAGTCCACCTACCCATACCTTATACTTGAGGCCTTAACAAATGAATAACTCTTGCTGCAAACCTGATTTGCAATTTTGCTTGCCCCCCCAGATTATGTCGCACTGTTGTGGACTAATGGAGGGCCAGTTTGCAACACTTGCGGTGAGGAAGGTTTACACTTTACAGCAAGTATTACTCTTAACAAGTAGACTGAGGAATGGAGATTTGTGAAACTGAAAATGTCATATTATTGACCATAAAAAGAGCAACATCTCTCTCTCTCTCTCTCTCTCTCTCTCTCTCTGTAGTAAGATCAAGATCTATTGAACTGTTTATTGCCAATTGGCGGCTGGTTGGGTTTGGTGACTAGATTTTGTAGCCATGTTCTTTCACAGACGCAATGAAGTCATCAAACATGTCCTCGATGCCTTTGAACTTGATGCCCATCTTCTGCAGTTTGGAGGTGTTGAATTCGTAGTAGGGCGGTTCTCCATACGGACTCTTAAACCTGAAAGATAAAACCCAAAAAGAGAGAAACACAGAGCTAGTAAGATCACGAGGACAAGGATTCAACATTCCAGCTTCAGCCATTGATGCTTCATGAACTTACCTCCTCTGTATGGTTAGTGATGGGTAGCGCATCGCCAGTAGGGAAGCGAGTTCATGGTTGTCCAATACAGTGGAGCTGCAGAGGTATCTCCCATGCGCAGCAGCATCCTCATAGACAAGAATGTGGCAGCGGGCAACATCGTCGATGTGAACATAGCCCATCCTGCCGTGGTATGAGAATTTCTCCGTTCCTCCTGCAAGAAACTTGAGAGCTACATAACTCTGAACTGCGTAAAAGAAGAAAAGGGGACCCATGACTTGTTTTGATGAACAGGCTTTGGGGACAGTGAGCTCAACAGAACCGGGAAATCACCTTGCAGCAAGCCAAGGACATCTGAAGCTGTCGCGCACAGTTGATGGGGCAAACTGGGTCCTACTATAAACGAGGGGAGCACAGTGACGAGGTCAATGTTGTGTTCTCGTGCAAATTGCCATGCTGCCTTCTCCGCGAGGACTTTGGCCAGGGAATACCATAGCTTCCAACATGTCCAAGAAAGCCAAAGGACGGAAGATTCTATGGTTATTAAGTATGATAAGATGAAGCATCCAATCAACATGCATGAATTATCCACACAAAGCAGCCGTACCTGCGATCTCAATGAATGATAATAAACTGTAGGGCTTCCATTTAACAACTCTTCTAAACTACAAGATGGGGCAATCTTTCCTTGATATTTTTGCATTACTTTAGCAACAAAGTTTTGAATTGATTTCTTTGGGGAGGATGCCCAAATAGGTTGAACGCCATAGCGGAGGAAATGTATTGTCCTCAATATTCACGTGCCATGATTTAATACCAATTAGGCACTGTCCAATTTCGCTGTGCAAGGTGTCTCATCTTATTCTTATTAAGACATCTAGTATGCTATGAACTTAACTAAGTCTTCTCATCAATGAGTCAAGATTTTCTCATTTCTTTCAAACTTAGTTTTTAAGGCTATAAAAAAAAGGACACAATAAGATCCATTTTGATGGAAGTTCACCTGAAGTCCCTCACAGAGTTCCACAGAGCTCCATGATGTCTCATCCAATGGAACCTTAGGATCAATATCTTCTCTGGTTCTCACAGTGGAGGTTGATGATGTGACGACAACCCTTCTCAATGATGGATTCTTCTTGCATGAGCTCAACACATTTAATGTGCCCTTGACAGAAGGATCCAAGATTTCAACCTGTATCAACCCATGTTATTATAGACATGTATCACTACCAATATGCAGTTAATCTTTGATCATCTGAGCAACCTTCGATTCGAGCTTTTAAGGGGCAAACTGGCATGCCCTTTTTTTTCCTTCAACTAGGTAAAAGAACTCATGTATAAAGGAAATGATTCTAGCATAAAAAGGGGGAACAAAGTTAGAGAAGGATTCCATGCCTGTGGGTCGGACTTGACCATGACAACAGGGGATGCAGTGTGGAAGACACCCTCACAACCCATAACAGCATCATCGAAGCTGCCTTCCTCCATGAGATCAGCTTTCACCAACTGGAGCCTCTCCTTTGCTCCTTCCAGTTGCCACAGATGTGCTACTTTCTGAGAGTTCTCTGTTAGAGCACAAGCAGTAAATATGTTTATTTCAGCATGCATCAGATCAGCAGTGAACAAAAAAAAACATGACTATGCGTGTGATCAATCATATCCTCATCTCCTAGCCTACACATCCGGGCGCATTAAAAGATAAGAAAACTGGGTTATTACACAAAAAGAACATCGTATGGAAAGGAAGAGGAGAGAACAGACCTGGTTCCCTCACTGTTCCTCTGACATGGTACCCTGAGAGGAGCAGTTTCTTAACTAGCCAGGACGCGAAGTAGCCGGAAGCCCCCGTGACGCAGACTGCGCCTTTATTCATGTCAGGGTTCCTATCCATCACCTTTGCCTCAGCAGGAGATGCCTGTGGAGATTCCTAGTGGAGACGAGCTCAGAGGCAGTGTTAAAGAAGGGAGGGATGATGGTGGTGGCAAGGTGGATCATGCCATTTTCATGGGGGCTGGAATTCAACTTCAAGGCTGGCATGCTACATCTTGGTTATAGAAGTAGGTCCTTCATTTCTTCTGAACGGACTAGTCTCTAGAACCCAGCATACCCAAAGCCAAAGGTATATATATATATATGGGAAGTTTTACATGAATATCTGTCACATGTAAAAGATCTCTCTTAAGATCATAATGCCATGACTGTTCTCAGAGGGGAGGAAAAATAGCATGCTACCCGACAGGTACATATGTAAATTGTGCTATACATTCGATCTGTATTCATGACATCGACATGGGTAATCGTGATGGTTCTCTGAGTAGGGTACTCATGATACTACAATTTCAAAGAACAGTTTTTGTTTACCAGGAGCGGTTCATGCAAAAATCCCAAACTATTTTCACCAGAATAAATAATTCGGCAAAAACATATCCCTCATCAGATCTCTATTCTTAAAAAGGACGATGAACTTTTTGACCACCTGAATCAAACTAACTGGATCAGGGAGGATCACACCCCATAAATTCTTCATCTAGCACTTGTAACACCAGCCAGCATGAAGTGCATGATTGTAGCAGTAAAGTTCTTAGCCATGGTTGTACATGCAACATCATATGTCTGTTGCCCATTTACGCCCACTTTAACGCCAGCGTGTCCAAGACGCCGTCGAAGCTGCTAAACCTCGAGCCCACGACGTCGACTCGGACTCCCATCCTCTCTGCCCCCTCGGCCGTCACTGGCCCGTGGGCCGCCACCAGCATGTCGGGCCATCGCTGCCGCACGCTCCCCCACTCCCACCCAACACTCTCCAGCCCCATCAGCAGCCCCTCCACCTCCGCCGTGCTCGTGAAAACAACAGCATCTAATGGGCCGTCCAGGCCCACTAACACCTCCGCACACCTCGGCCCGGCCCACCTCGTCTCGTACGCGGGCACCCTTACGGCGTCCCAGCCCCCGGCCTCCAGGCCCCGGAGGAAGTCCGGGACCACCGGGGGCTCCCCCAGGCCCACGACCTCGGGTACCGGGCACAGGACCCTCCGCCCGGAACCGTACCCGAGGGAGGCCACCAGGCCCGCCGGCGACGCGATCTCCGGAACCAGAACCCTAACCCTGCCGGCGTTTTGGCAGAGCTTGGAGAGGAAGCCCCCCTCGTCCAGCAGCTCGGCGTCCTTCCCGAGGGCGCAGACGGTGAAGACCTCGCCCGAGTCGGCGAGCGGCGGCCTGCCGGCGCCGGAGAGGGCGAGCGCGAAGGCGGAGATGCCGGTGCGGGAGGTGAACGCGAGGGCGGAGAAGGAGTCCAAGGTGTCACGGGAGGAGGCGGCGGCGTTTCCGGTGAAAGGGAGATACAGGCCGAGGGCGGCGAGGGTCGCGGGGGTGGGCTCGACGACCACGGTGGGGACGGGGAGCGGGGTGCCGCCGCGGAGGTCGAGGAGGCGGGTGAGCCTCCCCGCGTACGACGGAGGGGTGGTGAAGGCGACGCGCCTGCCCGGGAAGGGGAGGGGTTGTGGCGCCTGGGCGGCCGCGGTGGCGAGTGGTGGGCGGGGCGTCGCCGCCGTCATCGGCGTGGCGGGGGAAGAGACTGCTCTGTGATTTGTGGAATATCAGATTTTATTGAATGGGACCGACCCGTTTACGTGACGGTCAGGTATAATGTCACGATGACGTACAGCAACGTCATCATTGGCAAGCGAGCTCGCCCACAGGCGCAACAAACATTTATTTTTTTTTCAAAAAAGTTAAGTTTGTTTAATAATTGGACAGTTGAAAAAATAAAAAATAAAAAATTTTTTACATAGAAATTATTATTAAAAGTGAATTTATAAAAAAATCATTCATAGAAATGTATTAACAAGTATATCATCACTATATAATGTGAATTGTACAAAAATATCATATTTATTTATATACATATTACTTCTTTTTATCAATAACCTGTAAAAAAATTATATTTAAATAATATTTATACACTATTTCAATTAATTCAGTGATATACATGTTAATATATTTTTAGGAATAATTTTTTTATAAATTCACTTTTAACAGTGATTTTCATACAAAAAATCTAAAAATAAAAATTAACTATCTTAAACGGACCAAAAATGGTTGGCCCATTATTTTGAGCAAATTAGAGTATTCAATCCTTATTTTTTTCAACCATCCAACCATTTCATCGGATTGTGCTGACATTATAATAAAAATCTAAAATCTAAAATCTAATATTATAGTAAAAGTTAAAAAGTGGACAGGCAACGAGATTTTATGCTACATGAAGGAAACAAACATACACCGCTACTTTTGAGTGATACTCAAACTACACACCTGGATTAATCGCACATCCATGCTGCGTACTGATTTTATTTTATTTTTTCAAAAATTTTCTTGATCTCCAAGGCCACTTAATCTATATATCCACACAATAAATAAATAAATAATGATAAAATGTTATTTTTATTTATTATTTTTTGAGCCGTCCGATCAAAATGTGCGTGTAGGTCAGAAGGACCCCGAGGTTAAGATAATTTTTATAAAATAAAAAAAAACCGCTGGTGACATTTTTTTGAGCTGTCCGATCAGAGTGTGCCTTGTACCAACTCAAATACTCTTGCTTTTAGATTTTTTATTGCTTCCCACTTGGATGCAAAGCACACGAGATCACCGATATCCAAAAGGGCAAAAGCAAAAAAATTAAAAGAAAAAGAAAAAAAGTAAATGGTTCATTCTATTTGCTGAATTATACAAAAAAATACACTTCACATTAAATTAGTGCGGGCCAACAACTGATTTATACAAGAACATGCTTTACATTAGCTTAATGGTGGACAAGACGTTGTTGTGTAGAGGATCCGATACATGTTCTATTAGGTTCTGCAGAGGTCCCTTACCAGTCAGAGCTGCTTGCAGGTAAAAGCCAAGCCATGCAACCATGGCCAGACGCCCGTTCTTTATTTCTTTCACCTTGAGCTCCTCGAAGGCAACCGGGTCTTTGGAAAGTCCCAGAGGATCAAAGAGGAAACCTCCAGGGTAGTTTATGTCACCCGGAAGATAGATACCAAGGGGCTCCAAGGCCTCTATTCCACAGTATCTGGCATATTCGGGTCCAACCTGTTACAAAAAAAGGGTTTTCCCATATCAGACCTACAATTGTGTTCACTTCGTATTCAAACTTCAAAACCCATTTTGAGGATGAGAAAAGAAAAGTTGCGTGTAATTGAGCCAACCCAAGCCCCCGGGAAGAGGAATTGGCTTGTCTATGGTGCTCATTCAATGACAAGAAGCATCTAACAAAGGATTTGCACGTTTGAAACACCCGCTCTCCCATCAATTTTATGGTCAACAATTCGTAAGACTCAGAAGTCCATGATCAACATGGCAGAGCCTAAACATGATCGCCCCCACTGATTCAGATGGGGGCAATGGATCCAACAGCATATTGGTGGATGGTTTTAGAGGTTATATACCAAGTTGAGATTGTAAATTCAGAATAACAGGCATTGCAGGAACAATGTCTAATATACTTTTCTGAAAATCTGCGCAGCAGTTTCCAAAGCTAGTTACTTGGGATAACCTAGATCAGAGCATCAGAAAGAGAACAATTAATGACAGATGGAGAAAATTAAGCTTTTTCTCTGGCCATTTTCTTTGCGATGACATTGCTTACTTTTGAAAAGTCCAGTGTATTACCATCAGAAGAGCTTGACAAATAGCTATGACAATAACTCCTTGGCTACCAGCAATGTGAAGCCCAGGAATACCGAGGTAATCAAGTGTGTCACCCTGGCAAATAGGAGGGGAGAAAAAGTCAAGTTAATACCATATAAAGAGAAAATTAAAGCCAGGTCTCAGGCACAATAAAGCACAAATCATTCCCAGCCTATCTGGGTCCAACAGCTCCAGCTATAAGGTCTAAATGTCGATCCTGAGAACATGATGAGAACAGCCACATGAACTACAACTTTACTAGTGACTGACACTTGACAGGTAGCTGGTTCCACCTCTACTTCCAAAATGCTAGTCAAAACAAATGTTACCTATTTTGCACTGCCAGTCAACCAACATCGATATTTCAAAAATATTCCATGAGGTCAATATTAACATGCTCCTTGGACCACAGAACTAGAAATTGGCCAAACCGGATTAAAAACAGTTCGGTTCCAAAGGGGCGGAAATGTCATGAACCGGTCGGTTTTCTTCTACCAAAACCAATCTCAGAACACCTCCAAAAGGCAAACAGAAGGCTAAATAGACTCACTGTGTTGGTCCATTTCCTGAGTGTGCTGCGAACTCCCTTGGCCCCTTTTGTGATAGGAAAGGATAATTAGTGCCACTTGGGCACTCTCAACTGTCACTAATGGAGACAGATAACACAGGACAAAAATCCCCATGATGTTGATGCAAAGTTTCACTAGAGGGAATGGTGATAACAGCTCCATGTTCAAAGTAATGATAACTTCTCTGAAAGAAATGGCATCAGCGAAGTCTTGAAAAGGAACCAAGACAGTATAATACACTCAATGAGATTGTTTACACAGTTAATGAATAACACCAAAGAAGAAAATTAGTATCCATTTCTCTGCAGCAAACACCAAAATGACCAGTTGGTTGTGCAGAGATATGAAATGAACAGTCACAAACTATGAAAGACATATATTCTAGGATTCAAGCTTTATCCAAGTAATTCTACTCTATGTATACTATGTTTAACAGATTATAGCCCCTTTAAATGTCACCAATTAATGGAGATAAATGAAGTAGACATCCCATGGCTCAGTTGGCCACAAGGCCCACCTCACAAACTGAAGGTTGTGCCTTCAAATGAGATCCGAGTTGTCATGAAGAGAGGTCACTGGTGCCCTTGCCTTCTCTGAGGTTTACTTGGCACCAGCATCCTTGGCATCCAAAAAATAGTTAACTGGATGTGTCACTCATCACCAACTAAAGGAAACAATTCAACAGTCAAGCCCTCAGGAACCGCTTCCAGTAATACTATTAATTTTTCATGTAGTACATATTTATCATAAAGGTATGCATGACAAACTTGCTTCTAAAGGAACTTGCCTTCAATTTTGCATAGCCAACTCTCCACCACACAGGCTCAACAAACTGCACAATACCAAGCTGGTCCAACAACTCTGGAATGATAACACCTAGAGAGGCAAGCATTGCCCAACGAGCATGCAGGATTTCAAAGCTGGAAGAGAGAAAAAAGAACAGTTGTTTAGTAGAATGAATTGTGATATAAGGAAACACTATCAATATGGTTGTGCGTATGTCTAATCCATCTCAATCTAATCTTGTGCAACGATTGGGTAGTTAGATATAAACACTGGTGTAAAAAGGAAAACCAAGAAAACAAACCTTTAACTTGTCGAAAAGCAATAAAATTTGTATGTTAAATACTAACTAAAGAATAAAACATATCAGCATTCAATAAATAACAGTGCACAAGGTTTTACAATGTAGTAGGACTACATGCATCATTATGACTCAATAAAAATATGCAAATATGATGCACATACTTGAAGTATTTCTCAAAAGCCACGCGATCCTTGCCTAGACCTGCAATGTCAAAGCCATAATCACCAGGGAATTCTCCAGTGAGATAGGAGGGATATTGGTATGATATTGGACCAAGCCAGCGAGGCCGCTCCTTCCCGTACCAAAAACTGCATATAGTTAAAATTGACATTAAACAGGTAAATGCCTTAAACATCTCCCTGATGTAACACATATAATGCAACTTTACCTTTTTCACACGACTAAAAACAATGCGAGACTTTGTACATCAAATAATTACTTTCTGATATCATTAAATCATTTTTATTGAGATGTTAATTTGTACGTTAACAGAGGCTTCTAAGATATTGCTTATTCATGCCAATTAAAGAAAAAAGTGAGAGTTGCACTTCAACCATGTGCTTCAGCATTTTGTCCTGGAAAAACAGCAACAAGGTAATTATAACAAAAAGAGAGGCAGGCTTCTCTTGAATTCAAACCTCTTATAAACTCCATTATGTTATTTTTCATTAGTTAATGAAACCATTTGTGGTAGTGTTTGTATTCAATCTTTGGATGATAGAAAGGATCAAATATCCCTGTACCAAAAATGTACTCCTACGAGCCAAGCGATCTCACTGGACTCTTGACAAGCCCTCTCCTCCCCAAAGGTTGTGTTACCTAATGAGTCCCCTATGTTGAGGATTGGCATCAGGCAGAAAGCTAGTTGCCAAATCATTTGATCCTTCACCGGGTTTAGCAGCCCAAAATTGGTTGGATAAGGCTTATGATAACAAACATGAAAAACATTTAGCTACAGATAGCAAAAGATTAACGTAATATAATACAAAAAAAGAAAGGTGTGGAACAGAATTCTTTCGTTTCTGACTTGTTTAACATGAGAATTGGGAAACATTAGATTCTAGGGGGTTGTGGGAAAGGCGGTGAGTGAACCTGAAGTTAACAATGGGCATATACTTGGAAAAAAAGGAATGAGTTCTCGATCACTGCATAGTGTGCATAGGTTGAGAGCCATGAACAGAAGGCAAGGCATTGTGCCCAAGAAGGCCATCACCTTGGCAACCTTTAGGCACCAAGAGAGCTTTTGGGTTGCTTATCCACATTGTTGCTTTCTCCAGGAACCAAGTCACATGGTAGCTTGGCAGAGACGGAAAAATATATACTGCATGGAGCCAAGAAATAGTGGGGAGCAACAAAAGAAATCAACATATAAAAAAATTATTGGATAATTTTTTTTGCAAAACTAAATGCCTATTTAGGAAGGAATAAACTAAAAATGTTTCAGAGGGTTTAATGCAAAGGTCTCACCTCCTCAGGATTCTCCTTTCTGAAACATCCTTGATTATCTCCAAAACAGCATCAAGTACTATTCCTATTAAGTTCACTTTCATTCTAGCTCAGACTTTGCATCCCTTGTTTTACTAGTCAATTGTGTTATGGAGATGTGAGAAGTGATGACAAACATTTGATATTCTTAACTAGAATGCAAACCCGAAATTACTTCTCAACCATAAAATCATGAAGACCATCATAAGCCTTGTCCCATCAATATGGAGTTGGCTAGAAAAATGAAGGAATCAAAGATTAGGCAAACATTTAGAACCAGCTGCATTCTTGATAGCAATCCTCTACAAGGTGGTAAGAATATGTATCCAAAATTTCCTAAGAAAGAAGATGGTTCATCAAAAGTCCCATAAAGGCCAGTTGGCAGGTAGACCTTCATGGTCGGAGAGTTTAAGCTGATGCAACAAGGGAGCAACACTCAAAAGTTCCCTTAGACTTTGGAAGCATCTAGATGAAGCGAAAAATTTCAAAGTGCTTAGTCTTATTGTTTTTTTGTTTATTTTGTCGTGAGGTGACCTTACTCTTAAATTGAACGCATCAAATGTGTCACCTCTATGCCTCCCCCATCCAAAAAAGCCAACATCTTTTTTTTTGGGGGGGGGGTAGGTCAAAAAGCCAACATCTTGCTTCAGGGTATGTCTAGAATTGGTTCCCCATACTAAAACAGAAGTAAAAGTTAATCATGAAAACTTGATTCATTATTGCATTTGGTTTCCACCAGATTTTCACTCTTTTATATGAACACTGAGTGCACGTTATCAGACAATTAAGCATTGACTACAAATGAAGGTTACATATATACTCTTTATCTTTCATGAGAAGTCAATCAAAAATCCATGTTTACCAGTATGTTAATTGAAGGCTATGTGAACTGGACATATAGGCAGGTGACTAGGCTCCAATAGGAATATTGAATGAGTAAATATCATTACAACATTGTTGAATCTGTGTAATTCCATGAGCTTGACTGGCAACTGTTTGAGCTAGTAACTTTAGGACAACATGCTATGAAGCGCGAGACAAGGCATCATCTCTCCACATCCGAACCAATCTCAAACAAAGGGTTCTACTTGGTGATCACGGGGGCATTCAAAAGTGTAGCTGGTCTCAGAATAACATTCTAATTCCGCTCTTTTGGGTTACCTAGCCTCTCTTGCCTTCTCCACCATGGCCTTAAAGCGCTTAGACTTCTCCACATCGGCCTTCTTCGTCTCCTCCATCCTCCTCCGCAGCGTCTCCCCCACCGAGCTGTTCGCAATAGCCTTCACCGCCGTGAACGGGATCGCGGAGAAGACCAGAACCCCCGCAAGCTGGAAGAACAAGAGGCCAAAACCAGGAATTGATACGAAAAGCCGGAAGACTAGGTGAACAATCGCACCAACCCCAGCAAAGGGGAAAGGGAGAAAGCATTCAGAAGAGGGGCGGATACCTCCTGCCACGAAGCTCTGCAGACCGAAGGACATCCCCTGCGATTGGGGTCATGGCGCGTTCTCCAACTAGGGCAGGAGTATGATCGGGGGAGTCCATCGCCGAACAGAGAAGAATGGGCAGGGGAGAAAGATGGAGGCTGAGGCAGCAGCAGCGCCATGGCCAAAGCGCGGGGAGGGGAGGGGGAGTGCGCTGAGGTCCCAGTTGATGACAAAAAACCTGTGGCCTGTGGGCGGTGGAAATTGAGGAAAAATGGCTCTTTTAAACAATATTAATTTCTATAATCTTCCTATTTCTATGATTAATGGATGCTCAATAGTAATAAAAAAATAATTTTTAAGAAATAAATATACGTGAAAATATTTTGACATTCAGCCATTCCACGTGTGACGTGTCAATTTCCAAGAAGAATAGAAATGTTGACAACGCTGTTTTGTGCACTCCACGATAGAAAAATGACACGGAGATATTTCTCTATATATTATAATATTTTAAAAAATTATTTCGGTTCTATTATATTAGAATTTGTGCTTCTAAACGTCGTTCAAAGTCAACGGCACACGAACTTCGAATTTGTGTACATTAACTTACATGGAAAAATGTCTATGCTGATAGGATGGAGGTCAACACATGACTCCCAAGGAAAATCTCGTTGATTAAGCATGACATAAAATGTAGGAAATTGCCTTAAAATGTCTGACTAATACCTGCTGCACCCTCTGGGCTGTCGCACCATCCGGTGGTGCAACATGTTTTTCTTTTATTTCTTTAAGAAAAATTAGAGGTCGGAGCTGTCTTGAGATTCATGTCTGTACAATCTGATTCGAGCTCGACCAACTCGAAATAAATAAATAAATATATTTATATATATAAGTTAAGTATTTTTAATAAGTTAAAAACATCTATCCTTATTTTTATTTTTTTAAGTCATCCAATTGCAGATGGACCGTACAAACATGAATTTCATATTTGCCCCCAATCTTTAAGGGCGTGTTTGTTAGCCGAGTCCGATTAGCGCAAGTGACCCTCAGGAGTCGTTTGCGCTAACCGAGTCTGATTAAGATCATTATGTATGAGAAATAGGCGGGACTCATCGCTCTCTCTCTCTCTCTCTCATCCGCTCTCCCATTCTAACACGTTCTCAAATTGACCCTAAAACACTATTTTTTTTTAAAAAAACTTCTCGTATTACTGGTGATGCGGTAACCTAAGTGATATAGTTAGTCGTACTCAAATGTATGAGTATTGAAGACCCAATAATTCGGCCTCTAGAGAAGAAGCGAGTCAACTTTTTTTTTAAGTTTTATTTGTTACGCACTTTGATTTATTGCACATTCAAAATGCACGGCAATTAAATTCAAGCTTTTCTTTTTAAAAATATGAGGAGGTGAAGTCCCACCTCCCCGAACTAACCGTACAATCCAAATTTTAATTGCATGGCTCAAAAAAAGAGATAAAAATAGACCAAAAAATAGTTTAGGCCCAATGAGAAACAATCTATTTTTTCTTTTTTATCATTTTTTTGAATAATGCAACCCAAGTTTGTGTTGTACGAGCAGTTGGGAGAGAGGCGGGCTTCTACCTCCCCATATCTTTTTTAAAAAGATTGAATTTACTTGCTGCACAATAATAAGTGCACACCGAGCCTTTCTTCTTTTGTTTTTACCGTTATTAACGAGATCGAATGGTTAAAAATGTGGCCGTAAAAAAATCCATCCTATATTATATATGTGTATATATAGACACTAAAATAGAAAGCCTATTTGCCACCATTTTCCTAACCATCTGATTCGTTAGGAGCGTGATCTAATGATTATTTATGTTGTGAGCCTCATGTAAATTTGACGCCCTAAATCCATGAAATGTTTAAAAGGTCACCGCAGTCTTTGTCTTCGTAGAAACGAATTTAATTTTGTTTTTATGGGCCACAGGCCATCCGATCTAAATCCGACGGACATGGACGCTGGCGACATCCCCACCTTCTAATTAATTAAGATGACTAAATCATGGACGACTACAAGTGTTTTTATTAACCTCCCGTTTAATTAACAAGCGAGCCCATCGGATCCACCACCTTCGTTAACAAAACCGGTTCACTCTCTCTCTCTGGCACAGAGAGAAAACCCATTTCTCAAAATGTTTCTTAATTATGATATAAACATAGATCATGATTCATGTGGGTTTTTCACTATTTACATTGGGTAATTTTTTTATGTAATTTTTGCGTCACGTCATCTGAAGATGTGTCACTTATATTTAAATAATTTGAGGTGAGAGTTATTCAAAAAAAATTTAAAAAATAAATACTTCACATATAACATTTTGAGACGTAATTGTCTAAAGTGTTGTACGAAGATTTTCTCTAGAGAATATCTCATTTGAACTAAGAATGCTAAATCTCTCTATCATAATTATTGGCCTCGACTGTGACGGTTGTTTTGTAACTATATAAAATCTCCCTCGATTGAGGGAAAATATTAACATAAAAACAAGGAGTAAAAATCCTGCATCAATCAATTGGGAGCCGATCGAGGGAGAGTATTCGATTAATAAGAATATTGGGATTAACGAGGCTCTCTATAAAAGGACAAAATATGACACCTATGCAATGCCTAACTTTGGAGTACTATAACATGACGTTGGTTTACTCTACTCTTCGATGTAATTAAATTTTATCTCCAAAGTAAGATTCGTCGACTCGGTGATCCGTATCGGATCAAATCTTTTCTGATTCGATACGATACGTCCGAGTCACAATTAACTCGGTCTGACTCGATTTGCATCATCTCATCTCTCTCTCCCTCTCTCTCTCTCTCTCTCACTATGACTCGACCTGACTCAATCGATCCTGAGAGTGATCTGCAACGTATCAGATTTTTTAAGATACGGTACGACGTGTCCGAGTCAATCCGAATCAGATCGAGTCGACAAACCATGCTCCAGAGAAGCCGTGATACATGTAACTTTCTCACCAAACATGAGAAGATCCAAAGTAAAAGTTAGTTGTCATGGCACACATTTTCTATCATTGATTCCCTCGTCCATGTGCTTCCCAGATTAGCCGAAGAAGGAAATCCTTTTAAAAAACTTCCCTGTTACAATGCTATTATCTTTCTATAGACTCTTGTTCTTCCGCTACATATTATATGAGAATGATGATATATTGGACAAAGATGTCATCCCTCCGTTGATGCTGGAAGCTTGTTATCTTTGTTTGATCGAATGCAACAAGAAATGTACTACTGTGTTTGGATCAAGCTGAAGCAGGAAAGCTGATTTTTCCTGCTTCAAAGGGAAAATAATTATGAATGAAAAAAAAACTATGCTGCTGATAATTAAGTTATCAAAATCAGGAGGGGGATATAATTTTGGGTTTTTAACATGTATATACTTATAAACTTCAGCTTTTGTAGTTTATCCCTGATTGTTAAAAATGCCTGAATACATCCAAAAAGTTACAGTTACATCCTCACCGTAAACTGAGTGCAGTTTAAATGTTAAAGTGATGAATCTGATCTCAAGATAGAGAGTGAATGAGATCACACGTAATCTTAAGAGTATGTGGGGTTTTTGCATCTATTGACAGTTTTTATAGTATTCATATAGGAATATTCCTTTAAAATTTACGGCGTAAGGACTGAGAGTGTATGGATGTAATTTTTTGGATGTATTCAGGGTTATTTTTGACAATTAATACAAATCAGGGATGTACAAGCAAAAAACAAAGTTTAGAGGGGGTATGCATGTACAAAACCTTATAATTTTATCTGAATTCGACCTTCTAATAATTATATATGTCAGACATCTTAATACAATGTACAGTTATGTTATATTTAAATGCAATTTTAAATGTGAATGTATAATTAGAGTTCGATATATATGTTTCCAATTAAATTGATAAAGAATAAATGTCAGGAATAACTCCACGCAAGTTTAAACCACAAAATCAGCGTCTAATTATCGGAATCAGAATCAAGAATAACTCCATGTGATTTTAAGTTTTTAACTCCTCCTTATTTGCAACTTTGGGAAGAGGGGGATTTTTTTTTTTGAACATGGCCTAGTGGTCACCACTACCGAGAGAAAATACGGGGAGGAGACTACGAAGGCGGGGGTTCGAAATCTCCGATGTCCACGATGGGTTGGCAATGCACTTTTAAACAGGTGACGTAGAAGACTAAAAAATAGGGTTCAAAAGATCTCATATTGAAAGTTACAAAGACGGACATGTGTTTATAAACAAGACTCAAGTCTTCTCCTTTGAGATTCTTTTATCCGATGTCCACAATGGGTTGGCAATGCACTTTTAAACAGGTGACGTAGAAGACTAAAAATGGGATTCAAAAGATCTCATATTGAAAGTTACAAAGATGGACATGTGTTTATAAACAAGACCGAGTCTTCTCCTTTGAGATTCTTTTTATCCGCATCAAATGAGATATTCTAAATTTGTACGTCTTAAGATATCCATGGGTGATCCTGCTCCCCACCTAGGAGTATACGGGATCGAACCCACGGCCTCCCTAAAGGGGAGGTCGCGAACCACCACCACACCGGCGCCGGTTCAAGAAAAGGGGGGCTCCTTATTTAGTGTCTTAGCTCTTGACATTCATCCACCTCTTACTCTGACAGCATTTTCTTGGAAGGACATCGCTGGAATAGATTGCCAGGGGTCTATGCATGTATCTGGATCTTCTCTTTGGCCAACCTGGAAACTGAGTTTTCTTCTCACTCTCATCTCCATCGTCCATGAATTGAAAAGTTGGGGGCAATGTACTTGGATGTGGACAAACACTCTGTCGCCAAGGTTAAAAGGTCATTCCAAAAAAGCCTATTACTTGGATAGGTGAGGGGCTGGCTACATATACCAAAATCTTTCCCAGTAGCATGACAGAGACATAACATTTTAGTCTTCCTGAAGAGTTCTGATTCACCCATTGGTTCACTGAGGGGTGATTTGATTTGATGTAATAACATATCAATTCAAATGCCTCTTGAAAGTTGAACTCTGGGGGATTTTGCAGAGTGAGATCTGGAGAATGTTTCATAAAACATTGACTTACCTAAAAGTTACTTTCATCTTTGACTTCTAACATGTAAAATAATAATAGATGAAAACGGATGCAACAAGGATCACAACTAGTCAGCCTCTCACTCATAAACTCATTTTCTCACATTCCGTGTAGACTCAAGTATCACCGTACTGGATTCTCTTTCGTAACAAACAAACAAACAAACAAACTCGCTACCCCTCTAACGGAGAACCTCCGATTTTAAAACCCCCAACTCAAGTCAAGAGAAAACATCAATGACTGCCATGATCTAATATATATTCTTCCATAATTAAACTAAGAATGAAAGTGACAGTCCAAAGTATTTTAAAAGTTGCACCAAACATACCTTTATTACGAGAAATTGTTCCTAGTTTTCATATATTAATGTCAAACATTGACCACATCCGTTCCATGCCCTCTTTTTCTCTGGGTTTTTATCTTCACTGATTAACATAGCTAGATGGTTTAACTCACTGTACGGACGGGGAAAGCATTGTAGTCCCGAAACAAAGGGTGGTCTCTAGATTTCCCACATATTAATTTTAATTTAAACTCTAATCGGGCCAAATAAAATTAGGTATAAATAAAATAAAATTTTCAAAATTTGGGCTAACCCCAGTTGAGTTGCAAGTCATTATAAGACAAAAAAGACAATACTTATGTCTGGGAGAGGTAAAGAGTGGCCCTCCTATCTCTGTTTTTGTTAGAACAGCCAGAGGAAATGGGCCAAAGCAGGCCATGGCCCAGTTCAGGTTTCCCCATGCCCAGAAGTCGACACCACAAAAACTTATTAGGTGGCTTAATAAACCACCTCAAATTATTTAAAATTAAATTATCCATTTTGTTTTACTTGATTCTTTTCATATTTGAGTAAACATTTGACCCACCGCATTACGCATGATACTTCATTATCGAGAGATCAGATTAAGTGATTAATTAATTAATTAGAGATGCGATCCCTAGATCTGTTGGTGACTTAGTTGGATAACCCAATCATGAGTGTTAAGCTTGCTTTGACAGTAAAGTAATAATCGAATTGAATAGGAGTTACTTTCGTTACATGTAGAATAATAATCAGTTGATTTTTTTTAAAAAATTCTCATTTTATAATGTAAAAGATGAGATGGATGTTTTGCTTCTCAAAAAATAAATATATTCTCAAATATCCATGACAAAATAGACATGTACAAGAAAAATCAAATATTTCATATCTTACTTGTAATCAGATTGGGGACCGTTTCTTATAAGAATGCCAAGTTAGAAAACATATATATATATTCGAAGCTGTGCACGAAGGTTTTAGGGAGGTTTCATATATGAATGAAGGATTTTAGGCCCGTTTTGAGAACAACTAATGTGAAAAAAAATCGGCATTAGAAGGAAATAAAATGCTTAAATTACCCCTTTGTATCAAAGTGCAGTAAGCCTATTGGAATCTGTTTGATACTCTTTTGACTCTAAAGTCTCCTCCTCATATGCAGTAAAATGGGTGAACAAGAGATTAATGGAAGCAGACAGTTTGACCCCCCTAGAGCTAAATAAAATTTTATTTTTATGACATGAAATCTAACACAATATTTTTTTTAGATTCATGGGGAGTGTGGGAGACCTAGATTCGAGTCGAATAAACATGTGCATCTCTTTTTTCCAAAATTAGTTAATCTTAAGTTCACATCTTTCAAGAATTGAATGTGAGATGAGTAAAATCTCTCGTAATCGAATTTGAGATCTCTCTATTACGCGACGAAATCCTTACCGATCAATCCACCTAGGATCCTCAAAGTTGAGTGACCTATTAGGAGATTAATCTATGATGTTATCTTTATAACTAGAACAATCTGTGGCATATTTGACAATCCATTCTAAAAGGTCATTCTCATTTAAAATGTGCGGTTAGCCTATTTGAATCTCTTTGATACTCTTTTCATTAAATGCTTTGGAGAATGAAGGGAGACCTTTCACATAAAGTGAAAAATTACTCTAAAATCTCTTTCTCATATTAGAAATGATACATGAGAAATAAGTACTACACCACTGTTACCGGATTTACTTATTTCTTTATTTTTAAAATTTTTTTTAGTGAGACTCATGCTAAATTATTTTTGCGTGAGTTTCAAGTCACTTATCTATCTTAAACTCTACGTCAAAAAAAAATCAAAAATAGTATAAATTTTAAAGTTGTGTTGTCTTTTTTTTTTTGCTTGGCGTGCAAATCACATTGATCCGATGATAAAAAATAATAAAAAAATGATAAAAATGATGGCCCGATGTAGTAAATGTTTCTCACGATATATTTACATTTTGAATCACGTGAGCCCTAATAAAAAAATAAAAAAAGGGTAAAATCGGTGGCCTGACATAGTAAGTGTTTCTCATGATATATTGACGTTCCGAAAATAAGAAATGGAGGATATCTCCTTAGTCTTTAACAAGAGGCACTAGAAAGAAGAATCAAGGATAAATCTATCCTCTTCACTGACCTAAGCATCTACATCCTACACATTTCTTTAAAATCAGATGTTGTCGGACATGATAGTGAAGTGGAGAGAACTGAACGAGGACTGCGCCATATGTAAGAACTCCACTAGTCAAATATAGAGAAGAATCTCATTTAAGAGTGTATTTGGTTGGAACGATGGGGGATTCCAATCATTAAAATTTTATGTAAAATTCTAAACTAAATTGGGTATTATTTTAAAACCCAATAAATGGATTATGGGATTATAAATTATTAGAATCTCTAAAAAATTATAATCTCGTTCAAATGTTTCAATGTTTCAAGATGCTTAGTATTCCATGAGAGAGAGATTTGAGGGGAGAAGAGAGAGAAAGATTCAAAAACATAGTGCATTCAAAATCTCCTAAAGTTATTCTTGCACAAAATTGAAAGGGCATTAAATACATGTACTTTTATCACAAAAGTAAAGGTAAGGGTAAAATGTATCTCCCTTATTTATGTTGTCATAACACCTGAATAAGATTTTAAATTATATGATTGTCATCTCCTAAAGATATATATATATTTTGACAAGATTGACATTATGAAAATTTTCATAATTTATTGTCCCCAATTGAGTTTGCAAATTAAGTCAAATGAATCTAAATACCTCTGCTTATGTGTTTGGATGGAATTTTCAACTAAGAGATAGACAGAGAGATGAAAAATCTCAAAAAAACTCGTGAGAGACAATTTCTTGCATATTTCTCTAATAAGAGATTGTTGGATCTTTTTTCATTTTAACTCCCCTCATCTTACGTTAAAAATGATAAAAGCAATAATAAGTTGGTAATTTTCTCATCTCTATCCCTCCACTGCACCAAAAATAGGTGATAACTCTCTCAAATGATTTTTTTAAAAAATCAGATTATTTAACCTGTACGTGATTTTTTTTTTCAAAATATCCGTCGTGGTGAGTCCAAACAAACTCAGACTAATTAAGAGCAAAATCTGTCGCTGGCAATCCGGGGACACCTATTCTTCCCGAGTTATACGAAGAGCCTTTTTCTTCTGCTGACGAGAGAAATTACTATTCCGTGACAAGGACGGGGATTCGCCGCACCTCACGGGAAGAACAAAGGATAAAATTAAATTCGGAAAGGTGTAAGAAATCGATCGGAGGAGGCTCTCGAACAGTGCGAAGCGAGAAAGACGGCGTCAACGTCGTCGCGGGGGGGTTGGGTTGGGGGCAAGCCAGGCCCGGGGGGAGAAGAAGAGCAAACCAGATAAGCATTGTCGACAAAGAGAGAGAGAAAAATAAAAAAAATAGTAGTAGATCGCACAGCGCAGATCCAACTCAGCGCAGCCAATGAAAGCGAGGCATCCGAAACGATCCCTAGGGTTTTAAAAAATGGGACCAAAAGACACGGGCTCCAGAGAGAGAGAGAGTAGGAAGAAGCCCCGCCAGTGAGGGAGCTCTCCATGTGTGCTGCTTCTTGCTGGGAATCTTCCAACGACGACCTCGCTGCTTCTTCCTCTCTCTCTCTCTCTCTCTCTCTCTCTCTTGCATCGATCGGTTCTTGGCAGGAGACCCATGTCATGGTCCGGCGTCCTGCGTGAAACCCACATCCTGGTTGACCTTGTCTCCCCGTATTCGCGTCGAAGTTGCGATCGTTACTAGGCATCTGTTCTTGTTCATTTAAGATGAGGGCTAGGGTTTGTTGGGTCGATCACAGCATCACTTGATCCGACAATTCTTCCCGTGCCTTCGCTTTTTCTTCTTCTTCTACTTCTGCTGCTGCTTCTTATTCTTCCGCTGCGATCACCGTCGTGGGTCTGCCAATTAGGTCTTCGCTTTGTTCACCGTTTCATGGCGTACCACCGAGGGATTCACGGCTCAGGGCCTGGTTCGGGGCCGAGCTCGAATTCCGGGTTCCATTTTTTGAATTCTCCGTTCGGCGACACGACGTACACGAAGGTGTTCGTCGGGGGTCTGGCTTGGGAGACGCAGAACGAGACGCTGCGCCGGTACTTTGAGCCGTTCGGTGAGATCCTTGAGGCTGTTGTGATCACCGACAAGAACACTGGGAGATCAAAGGGTTATGGATTTGTGAGTATTTCTTGACCCTGTTCTTCGGGATTCATGGTGGTTAAGGAGAGAGATAGCTTCTTTTGCTGAGTTAAGAAATCGATCTCTCTCACTACAACATAACTAAATTTTTATTCGATGATGGCTTGGTTTGGAGGTTTAGGTGACTTTCCGTGATCCTGAGTCAGCGATAAGAGCCTGTGCTGATCCAAGCCCTATCATAGATGGTAGACGGGCAAATTGTAATTTGGCTTCGCTGGGGCGGCCTCGGCCTTCTCCAAATTTTGGTAGGCTTTCTCTTCCCGCTTCGCTTACATGAGTGTGAATAACAAAGTTTATCTGGTCGGTGTTGTTGTATGCAATATGATTGAACTGTTCACGGGTAGTTGCATGAAAGTATATGTATTTTTTTTTCTTAATGACATTATGGATCCATGTATGAACGTTTACTCATCATCTCAACTCAGTCTTTGCAATGCTTGCATTTGAATGCAAAGTGATTTTGTGACTCAGTGGTGTTTTCTGTGGTCTGCTCATTATGTGTGGCAATACAATCAGATTGTGGCTACTATTTCACCATTTCTATGTCGGCTCCTTGCCTCATATTCAATGGTCTGGTTGGAATCTGGAGCTTTATCTTCTTCATGCCTCATATTCAAATCCAGATCAGAAAACATTGACTAAAATAACTATTTGGGTCTATTTAATGAAGTGTACTTTTAGGAGTGATGGAAATCACTGGTAAGGACATCACGAGTGTCTTAAATAACTTATATGAAAAAGGCATTCTGACAGTATATAGAAAGCTTCCTAACTACCAGGAATTTGATATATCACTCAGACATTGGTGGTAGGCTGGTTGGTCACCAGTGTCTATCTTTCCCATGTTTTCATGAAAACTGGAAGGATCTCTTTGTCATGACAAGGTACTGGAGTCTCACCTTTTCTGTCAGAGGCATATATTTTTGCTGAGAGAAATTGACATACTGATTGAAGGAAAACCTCCCCTTACCCACAAACTAAGCTCATCTAGATCTCAATATAAAAGGTGGAAAGTCAGTGTCAGGCTGACAGAAGGCTTATGGAACATGATCATCAACATCCTAACGTATCAGTTGCTCTTATCTGAACCATTGATTCCAGAGGCATAAAGACTGGTGAGTATTTTTTTTTTGTAAATTTGAACTGCTTGAAGGGTCCACTGCTAAGTCCCAAGCGATCAATTAATTATGCAGATTACTGCTGAAACTTCTTTTATCTCTAATGCACATTTGCCCTTTCTTCTAGGTTGCAAAGAAAGAAATGCTGTGTCACAAAATTTGCCATTGTGAATGACATGTTTACAGATTTTATAAACTACTGTGTCTCCATGGCTTCACAGAATGTGCGTCCTATCATTGTTGATAAATTGAGTTTCAACTGCAAGTAGTGTCACAGGACTTAAAAAATTTCCTTTTTGGCAGGAAAAAGTGACTAAAACAAATTATATAGAAAACATATAAATTAATTATCCAATATACCATACAAAAGAAACTATCAAATATTCATGAAGAACAAAAAATACAATAAATTTTTCCAAGCCCTGTGGGCTTTTTTTTAAACAAATACCATACAAAAGAAACAGATAAATTAATTATCCAATATACCATACGAAAGAAACTATCAAAATAGTCATGAAGAGTGCAAAATAAGTGTAAAAAGATACAATACATTTGCCCAAGCCCCTCACAGGGTTAATTGGAGTTGCCTTCTTCAGGTGCTAGTGAAGATGGGTTTTGATCGGAGATGGATTTCATGGATACGGGAGTGCATCTCTTCTTTTTCCTTTGCTGTGCTTGTTAATGGGCACTATTCTTCCTACATCCTTAGTGGGAGAGGGCTCAGGCAAGGAGATCCACTTTCCTCACTCTTGTTTGTTCTGGTGGCTCACATCTTGAGTAGATTGTGGTTGAGAGCTGAAGCGGCGGGGGTCATTAGAGGTTTCCAAGTAGGCCGGCTTGGTAGCAATATTACACATCTGCAGTATGCCGATGACACTCTTTTTTCTTGCCGAGGAGCAGCAGTTGGTTGATGCCAGGTTGATGCTAGGGATTGTGCAGGATATCAACGGGCTGAAGGTGAACTACGGCAAAATCCTTCTGGTGGGGATCAACATGAAGGAGTCAAATATCAGGAGGGCAGCTAGCATTTTTGGGTGTCAGACTGGGGAGTTTCCCTTCTTTTATCTGGGCCTCCCTTTGTCACATGGGCTTCTCCATTGGAGGGATTAACAAGGGGGTGGTACAAAGATATGAGTTCAGACTTGCAAGATGGAAGGCTACTAGGCTAGGCTTCTATCTTCTGGAGGACGCCTGATCCTATGCAGATCTGTGTTGGACATCTTGCTGACATACTTTCTCTCCATTTTCAGAATTTCGAAGACGGTGGCTAAGAAGTTGGAGTCCATTCAGGCCAGATTCTTTTGACATGACAGTGGGAGCAGAGATAGAGGTTGGCATGATATTTCTTGGGGTAGAATTTGTCAGAGCAAGGAAGCAGGGGGCGTGAGCATCAAGAACATTAGAGATTTCAATTTGGCCTTACTGTGTAAATGGCTGTGGAGGCTGGGGGCAGAGGATGGTGGTTTATGGGCTCAGCTGATCACTTGCAGATACTACTCGTCGACTAGAGTGTGGGACTTACTCCCACCACACGTGTAATGTCTCCCTGATTTGGAGAGGCATCCTTTAGTGCGTAGACTTTATTAGAGCTAGTGTGCGGGTTAGTCTGGGTGATGGACAGAGATGTTTGTTCTGGCAGGATTAATGGTGTGGTGACTTCACAATTGCAGAGACATTCCCATCACTGTTTGCTATAACGGGAGATCCAGGGGCTTCCATGGCTCAAACCTTCGATGCACAGGTGATTGGGGGTGTTTAGGCATCCACTTTTAGGACGAATCTCACCCTCGAGGAGATGGACCAGCTGGAACATCTCTTGACTTTCCTTCTTGACTTCAGTCCTGTTGGCAGTAGGGTAGACTCATAGCTGTGGAGATGGGGAACGGAGGGGCACTTCTCAGTCTCGATTTGTATATTCTCTCCTTTTTGATGAGGGACTTCGCCACTCCTTGGCTCCGCAGATCTGGGTTCCTAAGAGCCCACTCAAGGTGAAGATTTTGATCTGGAGGATCTCCCATGGTCGGCTTCCGACATGTGATAAGGTGGCACTTTTTCTCCAACAGATTTCTACCACATGCTATATGTGCGGGAAAGGGGAGCAGGACCTGGAGCATCTTTTCACAAGATTCCCTTTCGCGGCGGCCATTTGGACAAGGATTGGTCGGAGATTTCAGCAGCCATTGGGGCATTTTGAGGTGGTGCAACAGCTCTTCACCGTTTGGCATAGGACATGGGCTCTCAAGCAAGGATGGCAGTATCGGTTTCGGTATCGGTTTCGGTTTCGGCCGAAACAGGTTCAAAACAGTCAGAAAAGGCAAAAATATTATTGAGCAGGTCTGGTTTCGGCCGAAATCGGACGGTTTCGGTCCAGTTTCGGTCGGTTTCGGACTGAAACCGGACGGTTCGGTCCGAAACCATTAAAAAATTAATTTTTATTGGTATCGGACTTGCTACAGCGACAAGGCCCGTTTCGGTTTCGGTATAGGCCGAAACCGATACGTTTCGGCCGAAACGTATCGGTTTCGGCCGATACTGCCATCCATGGTTCTCAAGGGCAACATGATCATTTGGTGGCTTATCCTTCATGCCACTCTTTGGGCCTTGTGGACTGAAAGAAATAATAGAATCTTCAGAAGGGAAGCGAGGTTGGAAGAGAGAGGTTTTGCTTTTGTTTGTGAGGTAGTGGCGTTTTGGGCGAAACATGTTTGTAAAGTGGAGAACCATAACTCCTCGCTCTTTTTGTTCTTGGGGAGTTAGTTGGGTTATATACCATCTCGGTGTGACAATTTCTTGTAAAGGGGCTTTGTTAGTTTCTCTTTCACACACTTGTACATTCCTTTCTTCTATTTATATATTTGTGGTACTATCTACGTTTCAAAAAAAAAGTAGTGTCAAAATGGGAAGTATGTTTTTTCCTAGTAGCTTCTCAGGGTTGTGAACATGATGTGTTTCCCTAAATACTCTTGGCACTGCTGTTGAGGAACTTCATGGATCATGGAGATGTGCTTGCCAACCATAAGAGGGGATGGAGGACTGTTGAACCAATTTGTTAATCCCTCAAAGTAGTTAGGGGAAAAGACGTCCACAAGTGGTTAAATTCCACAATATACATGGTGAGTGAAATGGGTTAGGAAGGGGAAGTCATTGATATGAAAACCCCCACCTAACACAAAATCGCCAAAACCACCACACACGTGGGAAACGTCAATTTCCCTCTCTTCATGTGAAAAATGAACAGTGGGGGAGCATTTATAGAGGGCAACCAACCTTTTTCTACCCCTTTTTGGGGTTTAGGACCGGGTCCACCCCCAAAAGGGTAGCCAACCTTTTTCTACCCCTTTTTGGGGTTTAGGACCGGGTCCACCCCCAAAAGGGGGGTTTGCCCCGGGTCCACCCCCCCTTAGGGTTTGCCCCGGGTCCACCCCCAAGTGGGGGGTTTGCCCCGGTTCTAACTCCCTAAGGGGGTTTTTCTGCCCCGGGTCCACCCTATTAACTCATGGGCTTTTCAAAAAAAAAAAGGCAAGGGAGGGGGTTTTGCCCCGGTTCCAACTCCCCAAGGGAGTACTTTGCCCTAGGTCCACCCTAAACACTTGGGCCCTGTTTGATAATAGGTTAGGATAACTCACATGAGATGGGTTAGGATGAGTTATTCCTTGGCTTTTTACTTTTTCAATTTGATAACTTGTTCTTACCCTAGGAATAACTCATTCCATAGAAATGGTAGAATGAGTTATTCCTAGAATAAGGGCTTTTATCCTAACCGACCCCTGGTAACTTAACCCTGCTATCAAACTAGAACAAGGGTGAAAAGGTAGAATAACTCATTCTACCCGGGGCTTATTCCGTTAACAAAGTGGCCCTTAGTTTAAATGGGTTTGAAGTCTGATTTAGGTTCAAACAAGGCTAATTAAGCCTTAAAAAGGTATTTTACCCTAGTGAGCATGCAATGCACTGATTTGGTAATTGAGGACCAGCAAAAACATGCTAACAGAGGTAGCATTAGCAGCTCTGCAACAGCAGCAGCAGCTCAGTAGCAGCTGCAACAACTTAGGAGCAGCTGCAGCAACACAACAGCAGCAGCTCAAAGGCAATAGCAGCATGCTGCCCAGTGACAGCAGCAGCGGCTTAAGGGCAGCAGCAGCCCAGTGACAGCAGCATCATCTCAAGGGCTGCAGCAGTAGTAACAGCAACACATGGGTAACAGCTCACAGAAGCAGCTAGAACAGCAAATCTTTTGATTGTCGTCTCATTGAGGTTTCAAAATGTATTCTTGTCAATGGACAACAATCAAGAAATAGTGCACACCGAACTGGTTTCGCGTGTGTGAAGTATATAAACAAAATGATTGAGAATGCACCTTGCAAGCCAATGCTATTCTTGGCCTACACTTGCTGGCATAGCCCACCACTACCAGAAAATGACCCAGCCAGCCTAGGTTCTTTGCATCCCTTCAATTCACAGTTAGGTCCCAAAGGCTTTTTCTTAAAGAAGAGTAGTTTTGGTGGCAAATGTGTGACCTCAGAAGGGAAATTCACCAGTGAGATGGTTGGGGCTAAATCTTGCAACATTTAGCATTTGAAAGGGAAGGTTTCTTCACGGGTAAACTTGGAATAATAATGGTCTTATAAGAAGCAGATTTGTAAAATACAAAGAAGCTTTCACAGCAGCTGCAGCATTAGCAGCATAATAGCAGCAGCTCAAGGGCTGCAGCATCTGCTCAGTGGCAGCAGCAGCAACCAATGGGGGCAGCAGCAGCTAATGGCAGTTCATAGAAGCAGCACTGGGCAGTCCCCAGCAGCAACACCAGCAGCTAAAACAAGTGGACAGCAGCAATAACAACCCTTTAATCAAGGGGAAAATTAACCCAATTTGGAGCAAAAGGGGTAGTGGCAGCATGGGTCCACCCCCATATGGGGGGTTTGGACCGGGTCCACCCCCAAATGGGGGATTTGGACCGGGTCCAACGCCCATATGGGTGTTTTGCCCCGGTTCCACCCCCATATGGGGGGTTTGGAGTGGGTTCACCCCCATATGGGGGATTTGGACCGGGTCCACCCCCCCCCCCCAATGGGGTTTTGCCCCGGTTCCACCCCCATATGGGGGATTTGGACCGGGTCCACCCCCCTACATGTGGTTTTGCCCCGGATCCACTCCCAAATTCTCTTGTTTTGGCCCGGATCAATTCCCCAAATCCCGTGTTTTGCCTCGGATAGAGGGTGTAACCGCTAGAGTCCTTCGAGACTCTATAAATACCCCTAGTGGGGTCCATTTGAAGGGACGAACAGAAAGACGCAGAGAACACACAGAAAGACTACAGCGGGAGAAGAGCTAGTGTTTGGTGTTGTGCTTTGTTTGAAAGCCCATCTTCTGGGTTTCATCGTTGGTGCTTGTGTTTGGTTCAGAAGTCTCGTACCGTGGTTGTGTTGTGAGGGTATGCTACAAACCTCATGTGTATCACAATCCTTTTGCGAATTGTGTAATCTAGAGAAAATCTCCCTATATGGAGAAATCTTTAAGGTCCGGCGATATGGTTATGTAAACATCCTGGATATGATCAAGACACTTGTGTAAACCCTAATTGCTTATGAGCCAAGAGATCATGCACAATCAAAACCCTAATTGCCTGCGAGCAAAGGCTCATATATAATCAAAATCCTAACCGCCTGTGAGCAAAGGGTCATGTACTATCAAAACCCTAATCGCTTGTGAACTAAGGGTCATGTACAATTAAAACCCTGATTGCCTCCGAGCAAAAGGTCATGTACAACCAAAATCTTAATTGTCTATGAACATCGGGTCATGAACATCTTAATATGTACATACCCTCGATCCCCGACGTTGCGCTGATGGGCGCGCGAAGCAGGGCCCCAACTCATGAGAGCTTAAGAAGGGGAAGCAATCTCCCGAGAGTCTTTGGTCAACGAGTCTTTTCCAATGAGGGATTTGCGCTTATTGCCAAGATTATACAAAAACTCATGTTCAGTCCATGTTACCAAAATATCATTGGTCTGGACAAATTGCATAAATTCCCCCAATGACGGGACAATTGCGGAAATGTCCCAAAAGAGGAGAAATTACAGAAATACCACCAAAAGTGAAAAATTACAGAGATACCTATGATAGGTATGAAATTACCCTGATTGCCTGTGAGCAAAAGGGCATGTACAACCAAAATCTTGATTGCCTATGAACAAAGGGTCATGTGCAATCGGAAAAATTTGTTGACAAGTCTGTACTCATGAAATGTACTTGCAATATCTTGTACACTTTATAATATTTTATGAAATATACTAGTGGCCATGTGAGCATGATTCTACAGAATCCTGTGAATGCTTGAGTCACGAAATACCATGCTTCGCATCTTGCAAAGATAATTATGGAATTTCGAGACTCAGTTAACCTCATAGAGGTCAAATGTCCAACACATAGTGGCCTCGATCCTTGAGGTTTTGAATTTGAGAATCTATCTCGGTCCTCGTAACTACGTCGGGTAAGCCCGTAGTCCTTCCTGAAACATTCTCAATACTTGGCGTCGCCTCGCACGACTTAGCGCTTAGGGCAATTCCTTCAGCATCACAGCTAACTTTATCTAAATGGTATATTTTCTTTGGCAGTTAATCAAGGGTATTCGGACTCGTACCGATGTAAATAAACACCGACTGCGGTCGGTGGGGAATTGTCCAGTACCCGAATCCTAATCGTCGGATAAACTCAATTCACGGAATATTGAGCTTATATGCCGTAACCGGCTCTTATATGCATGCCAATAAGCAAACGTGCATGCCTCGAATATTTTTGTAATTTAATTATCCGTTTAAATTCCGTGAGTTAAACAAGGACATAATTGAAACTTGAAGGAAAGGAGCCTGTAAAATTGCTCAGACTCTTGAAAAAATGAAGAAAATATGATCTGTGGGGATGGGGATAGGTAAAAGATCATATATTGAATAAGTATCCTATGTCCTCTGTGGAGTGTGAAAGCACTAGGATGCGGTTTTCTCTAGAAGCAGAGAGATGGATCTTTAAGAATTTGCTTTCATTTCCTGTTAGAGGTGGCTGTCGTTGTAGTCTACAGTGTACTGAGACCTCGCCTTTTTATCTTGTGCCACAATAATCTTTAATCTTATTTGATCTTTGGTAGTTCAGCATTATTTATGGTTATCTCTGCATGTGAGGGGCTTGGGCAAATGTATTGTATCTTTTTGCACTTATTTTGCACTCTTCATGACTATTTTGATAGTTTCTTTCGTATGGTATATTGGATAATTAATTTATCTGTTTCTTTTGTATGTTATTTTTTTTTTAAAAAGCTCACAGGGCTTGGGCAAATGTATTGTATTTTTTGCACTTATTTTGCATTCTTCATGACTATTTAATAGTTTCTTTTGTATGGTATATTGGATAATTAATTTATCTTTTTCCTATTTGTTTCAGTCACCTTTTCCTGCCACCAAGGAAAATTTTAAGCCCTGTGAGCTTTTTTACTGTCAGATAACAAATATCCATTTTTACCAACCTATCAGCTTTTCTTAATCTCTTGTTTCCTGTTTGATAAAATTATTCCCGTCAATATACTTATTCTTTTTTGCCCATTTCTTTCTAGAAATCATAAAAATCACTTTCCAGAGAAACTAGATTCAGCAAGGATTAAATAATCTCTCTTTTCAGACTTTTCCGGCTGGCCTGTTGATGGGTATCAAATGTCCACCTGAGGTCTATTTCCGTAGTATATCTTGGAGCAATTGCTCATGAGTACCTGGTATCTATTGACCTTTGTCTATGAAGAAATTAAACTATCAGCAGTGGAGGTGATCCTTCTTGTGCCAGTGGAGGTACATAAGGGGGGCATTTGATACAATGATATGCAATCCCTGACATTTTTGTGTGTTGAGGATTTTATGTCTGGATATTATTGAACCTCATCTGTTTTAGCAGTCCTACAACATAAAGGGCAGAATGGATATCTTGTGGTATCCATGAAGTGCAGATGACATGCCTTCTCTGGGATGACAATGTTTTCTGAAACATATTGCTGGCTTAGTGTTGTCCTTTTTTCATTAATTGGGAAAAGAAACTGCTATGGTGCCTCAGGTTTTTTTCTTCTTCAAATTTGTATGAAAGGGAGAGTACTTAATGTTTTTGTTTGTTGTATGTTTGAAGCTTCATTCTTGATCAGCTGATGCTATCTCTCAGCTTCTTTCTTTAATTTTTTTGGAATAGCTTTGTTGCTGTAGCTTTTGTTATTGCAGTATGGTCCACCAATTTATTTATATTTTTTATCCTTTTTAGCACGTCAGAGCACAGTGAGTCCCTACTTTGGAGGTGTGCCAGTTCCACGTGGGGCTTACGTTGGGAGCTCAGGTTATCACCAACCGGTTTCGTACGGTTACCAACAAGGCTTTGCATATCCACCATATGGGTGAGTTTATTAGAATGTTTATACCCATTGGATCACAATTTGTGGGCACCCAATCAAGTCAGCAAAACTTGAGAAAAAGGATGGTGTCTTCATTCCTATGTGAAGTCTCAATCCATGCAAAAAGTTGGGGTTGATTTGCATTTGTATACTCTGGGATATCTAGGTAGAAGATGGGTGAGCTGAAGCAATCCGAAACTTGTAAGGTTCCAACACCTCTCTATAAAAATGAAGCAGCATGCGAAAGGAAAGAAAATAATGGAGCTAAATAATTTCTTTTTCTTTTGTGGAGGGAATTCTGTTTTAGAGGGAGAGAGAGGCCTATTCATGTGGAAACATATTATTTGGATTTAAGCCCTTCATAAGTTCACTATTGTTACAGAATAAAATGAATGTTTCATCTCGATTCTTAGGTTATTCATTTCACTGTGTACATTGAGAAGGAAAACTTCATTTTGCCAGAAAGACCACCTGCAGTTTCTATACTACAGACATGTATTGAAATGTTTTTTTGAAAGTAACATGTAGGTAAATGTTAATGTAACAAGTTGCTAAAAAAGGTTTCTTTCTTCATGCAGGCATGCAACATATGGACCAGAATATGTCTACCCACAGGTTACACAAATCTTGTCACGACTTCAGAACTTTTCTTTAGAAGATTTATCGTGTATGTACCCATATGTTACTATTATGTTGTTTTTTTTCTTTCAGATGTACCATCCACACACAGGACAGCAATATGTCCAAATATATGGTGTTCCTGCGACAGTTAATACCATGGTTTACCCACTGGGACAATCGGGACAACCAGGTCAACCACTTTCTGGTGGACATGGCTATACAGCAGTTCAAGGGTATACAGTGCCCAGTCATCCCTTGGTGCAATTCAGCACACCAAGTGTTAATGGTGTAACAGCTGGACCCATTCCTGCAATCCAAGCACCATATCCTGCAGGTAACATTATCAAGCAAGGGTTCTTTTGATGAGTTTTGCATTACTAGTTAATAAGAATTTAGCAATTCCGTTGATGGATGATATAATGCTTGCTGCATTTTATGCAAACAGGATACTTCATACTAGGCTTTCATAAAATGAAAATTAATTCTAAACTAGAAGTTCAATTGTTAATTTTCAGGAGTAGCTCCAGTTCCTCAGCCACAGTTTGTAGTGACTGCTCATTCACCGCAGTTCACACAGGGTAGTGGTTCAGACCAAACAGCTGGCTGAAGTGAGCATTAGGATGACAAATGTCTAGAGGTAATTCTGTGTCTCTTATATAGTTCTGTTTATGCTCATAGAATAACAATGCCATATGCACAGGTATCAGTAGATTGCAGCAGGAGTAAGAACAGCAGGCTGCTACCTGAGTGGCATGCTTCAAATCTTGCCTTGCATGTCATTCATCTTTGCATGTTAGAGGTAATTTCCAATCATTTGCAACATGCATCCATGCAATCCCAACTTAGTAGCTCATTATTCTTTCTCAGATTATTAACCCCTAGTCAGATTATGCAGAAAAAATATTGTTTTTTCACAATTGCACAACTTGATATTTGTCAGCTCCTTGTAAATTGAATGCTTTCTTTTTTCAAGTTAGAACTCTAATCATGAAATTGGATCTATAAGGGAAGCCATAAATTTTAAATATGGTTCCTCATACCTGTTGTTTGTGTGAAGCAGAAGTTTGGGGACTAGACATGCCGAAGAGAATTAGAAAGAATATTAACACCCAGTGATTTCCTTACCTGACTAGAATTTATTTCCTTCAACGAAACTGCAAAAAAGGTGAATTAGAAAGAATGCTGATTAACATGTGGTCTTATAATTGTAACGTGGAGTTTCGTAACTCCTCTCCTTTTGTTGATGGATAGGTAGGGCTTGCCCTCTTGGCAGGGACTTTTGTTACAGGAATTTTTTTGGGAGCTGATTGTTTACACTTGTAAATCCCTCTTTTTATTTAATACAATTGTGGTACCATCCCCTTTTCAAAAAACATGTGGTGTTATAAACTGATATACATTTATCTCATTTGTAGTTGTGGAGACAGCAAGACGAACCAAAGGCATTCTCGGGGAGCCTAAGCACCTAGGCACTTAGGCATCCACCGAAGCGGCATTTCAGTTCCCCTTGAAAACTAAGCACATGCATGCCGTCAGCATAAAAATCATATTAAAAAACTATAAAAAAGAACAATTCCTTGTCTAAGTGGACTAAGTTAAATATTATCAGAATAATGATAATTTAGATCTGCTTCAAGCTATTCGTGCATTCTACAATATTCTGTTATTGTTGGACTCAGTCTTTACTCTCCAGAAGCCATTTCAAATGTCCTCCTTTGATCTGCTGATCCTTACAAAAGAAATAGATTCTCAGTGCCAATTATGGTTTTCTGGGAGATGGGGTCCTGGGGGGGGGAGGGGGGACCACAGAGAGAGAGAGAGAGAGAGACTGTGCACACCATTGTTTTCAAGCCATCACCGATGGTGCCCAAGGCTACCTGGCGCCTAGGTGTGCAGCCCAGGCACTTGCCTGGCTGCCTTGGTGCGTATAGGCCACCTTGGGCCTGCTTGGCCTACCTTGAAAAGGGCATCCAACTCTTTGTTTATGTTTGTCTTTGGACAAAAGTTCTGAGGCAATTTTGAAAAATTGACAAATGATATGTTAGGATTGGAAAGATAAGATATGACTGTCATTTCCCTTTCTCCTCTCTCTTGGATTCTTCTCCCTGCCAGTTCCTCTTTCCTCCTCTTGTGGATATTGATTCACAGTTGTGCGGTGCACTTCTTGAAGCCGGTATCATTTTTGGGGCTTTTTTTGACGATTGACAAGTGAGAAATTATGAAATTATTATGCGGGTGTGCTATCATCTACCTAGAAATGTGTCATATTTATGTCTCCTTTTAATGTATAACATAACTATCTGAATACCAAAGTTTAGATTAAAAATTTCATATTGATATGAATTATGAAGTAAGTATTATTAATGGACTTGAATCTTTAGCTGTACTCATTTGAACAATTAAATAAGCAGACTCTGTACCACAGTTCGTCAGTTTTGATGAAGCATTTCAATGTTTCTGCTTTGTCGCTCGAGAGCTTACATTTGGCCTCTGTTTCGTTATCTATTTCCATGCTGCAGCATTCTTCGACGAATGTTGGCATATAAAATACTCGTCATTTTCTGTTGCAGGTTGTTGGTCGTCATGGTCACTGGAGACCACAGTCAAATGTCCAAGTTGCTGCATTCGTTGGGGCGGAGGCATTAGGGGGAGGATCGCTCATGTATGTTGCTGTAAGCGTCTGTAAATCCTCATACCCTGCCAGGATTTATAGTGTCTGGCAGAGTGTGGACTGATGGTTATCGGAATTGGAGTCCGATAACCTGTAGGAATGGTTCCATAAAACTTTCAGCCATAGGATCAAAATGATTCTTCCAGAATCCAGGCCTTGGATCTCTGCTGTAAAGTTGGTGTCTCACCGCGGTTCCTGTGTAGGTCTTTCATTGTATATCCAAGCATATGATCATGTAGATAGATACAATTTATTGTACTTGGGGTTCCTAGTTCAGTAGGCTTCCATGGCATATCATGTACGTTGTCTGTCTGTTCTCAATTGCACCTTGTCATTTGTTCATGTGATTATCTGGATTCTGGTTAAACTTGCTTATGTGAACCACGTGAATCTGAATCTCATGGTTCCATTATATTTAGCTGGTGAAATGTTTATTACCCGTGCGAACGGGTAAGTTTATTACACGTCTTATATTTTATTGAGTCACATGTGCATTGTGTGGATCTCACTTTTTTTTATCGGTTTTACACGTATTTTAATGAGATTTTTAATGATTCAAGGATGACATAATTATTTAAGAGTGAAAAATAGTTATCGACAATAATTATGTGAAGGTGACAAATAGTAAATTCTTGTTAATTTTTACGTATTTTTGAGATGATGAATGAGACTTTTAATGTTATTTAAGAGTGATAAATAATTATTTAAAAATAAAAAATATTTATCTAATAGTGACAAATAGTTATGTAAAGGTGATAAATAGTCAATTTTTGATAATTTTTGTATATTTTTGAGACAACGAGTGAGATTTTAAAATTATTCAAAGGTGATAAATAGATATGTAAGAGTGAAAAATAAATATCTAAGAGTGATAAATAGTTATGTAAATGTGATAAACAGTTAATTTTTGTTGGTTTTTATATATTCTTGAGATGATGAACGAGATTTTTAATGTTATTTAAGAGTGATAAATAGTTATGTAAAGTTGATTAATATATAAATAAGGATGATAAATAGATGAAAGTGTACGTGAATATTTAAAAAATTTAATAGATGGAATTCACGTGTCAATGATATAGATCAATAGTATGTTAGATGGATAATTTTTTTATCCGTCCAGAAGGATAACTAGTATTTCTCGTTTAACTGACAAAGCGTGGGCATTGCAGGACAGGATCAATCAACAGAGATCCATCGGAACTCCGACCTGTGAAAATGATTAGCCCTCATCACGTTCTAGTGTGGTTATGTAGGTACGCACAAGTTTGGTAGCTGGAGAAGCACCGAGCCGTGCTCCGTCCAACATGAGAAAACTGCAGAACGAGGCGTTTCTATGACCGCCAAACCCCCCGTCTCGGATCCCGTGTCCTATCTGTTCGGATACTACGGTATTACCGGTTCCTGATATGCCTGTTATCCATCCAAGAGAGAGAGAGAGAGAGCGCCGGAGTGGGTGCGGCTGCTGGGTGAGAGAGAGAGAGAGAGAGAGAGAGAGGGTGGCAGGGGGCACCGGAGTGGGTCGGCTGCTGGGTGTTCACCAGGCGAGGGAGAGGGAGGCCGTGAGATAAGAGGGAGAGGGGTGGGGGCGTCCCAGCTGAGGAGTCGCACAGTCTCCGGCAGCTTCTGCGCCATATTCTGGCTCAAGAAGTGGGCCCTCATGCCTGGGCTTACCTTCTCCAACGAGCTCATCTCCCGGGACGAAGGCCTCCACTGCGACTTCACTTGCCTCCTCTACTCCCTCCTCCGGGGGAAGCTACCAGTGGAGCGCGTCCACTGCGTCATTGCTGACGCCGTGGAGATCGAGAGGGGGTTCGTGTGCGACGCACTTCCCGCCGCCCTGTTGAACGGCCCCCTGATGAGGCAGGGGCGGTCGTCGGACTCGGCGGCGTTCTCGAAATAATAGGCATGGAGGGAGAGCTGGTCGGGATGGAGATGTCGGGCAGCTTCGACCGGAACATCGTCGTCGTCTCCGGCGTCGGCGATGCCTTGGCGACTGGCGAGAGTCTCGGGGGTGACCTGGGGGTCTGGCTCTCAGGGTGCGTGGAAGAGAGAGAGAGAGAGAGAGAGAGAGAGAGAGAGAGAGAGAGAGCATCCTGTGGGGTGGGGTGCCGAGAGAGAGAGAGAGAAAGATGGGGAGTGTAAAATGAAATAAAAATAAAAATAATGATTAGGGGAATAAATATTTTTCAATATATTTTTATTTTATTTGTTAGACGTATGTTAATCGAATAAGTTTTTTATTAAATGTCAGAAGACTTAAGAGGCTAATAAGTAATAACTTAAAGGTTGTATTGTGGGGACTTATTCTTAATATCGTAAATGTTTAGGGGTCAAAAATTAAAATCTCTGAAATGGAAAGGGTCAACCGAGGGGAACACACACCCGTATTCGTCGGTTGCGTAAGCTTTTACTATCTTATCTCTCGATAGACCTTGTTCTAATATTGATTTTTTATCCCTTTTTAAAATCAAAATCCCAATCTTGTTAAATGTGTTGATCCAGTAGATCCTTCGTCACGAAGGATTGCAGGTTGCGGTCATAGGCTGTGGTCCATCAAAATCCCAATCACCAAAACGGTCCAAGACTACGGATATGTTATGCCCAAGTAGCATAGGGCCAAGTGGCCCTCTCAACATCGTCCTTTTGGCGAAAGTTAGAGGGCATTAGGTCAATAACAGTTTGTTAGCGTTTACTCCGTGGTGAAGATTAGCAAACGGGTTTGGACGGGGGAAGGTTTGGTGTTTCTGCACTCAACATCATCAAACTTATAATCAGCTTGGTAATCCATTCGGTTCATTATCTCATGGATGGAGAACCATGGAGTCTCGGGTTCAAATCGTATCTCCCTCGTTGAAAATCAGAATCAAACGAACTTTTAATCTTTTGTTTCACACGAGATTTTTATTATCTGTGAAAGTGTAAATCTTTAAGTTTTTGACCCTCCAATGAGTGTGACCCGACTGATCCTCCGCTCTACCATGTATTTAAGGTGGATGCGAGTGTAGACACCTCTCGGGGGCACTTCTCGAGGCCGCTGAAACGTGCTTTCAGGAGTGCACCGGTCTGCCCTGTCCCCCTATCTCCTTCCCAGTATCTCCCTTGACCAAAAAAAAAAAAAACATCAAACAAAAGTTCTCTTTTAGGGGCCGTTACTTCCATCTAGTCCGAATGTAACCCCACGGACGTGAGATTCTAGTGAGTAGGGTTGAAGTGTATTACGGTAAATATCATAAAAGTGGAGGTATAATAATTATTTCGAAAGATTTTAAGAGCACGGGGTAATTTTTCCAAAAAAAGTATGGCACTCTGACATTACTCCAACACAAAATTGAAGTTAACTAAGCCAAACCGAAGCCTACGGCTACAAGTGCCATGCGTTAAGTACCTGCAAGAAACATTCGAATCAGCATGGCATGCCCTGTTTTCTGAAAGTGTCCTTGCAGCCGCTTTGGATCGATTTAGATGTGGATAAAAATCATGGAGGAGTTTCCTGCGGCTTTCATTTTTTAAAATCTGATTGAATTCACGGTAGCAAACGCCTACCCAAAATGGTAATACCGAGATTCCCCAAAACTTATTACCAAAACATCAGAGTTGAATCTTCGTCAAGGTCCAAAGATGGTACTACCCACCCAGAAATGGGGGGAAAAACATAAAAGATGGACCAGGTCAGGGGCCTGCATATGTTTGCAGAATACCAGAAAGTATGAGCATGCAACCTAGAGATGGGTAGTCCCCCATCAACAAAATGTTTATGGCCCTGAACAATCTGCTTATCAATGACAGAACAAAGCACATTTGCTTCAGACTATTTCTTGATTTATAACGCACATTTGCTGCTACCCTTACAGACGATCTCGTTTCAAAGACACAAGGGGGGCACCGCAAATTACAAAGTGATAGATGCCACTGTGAGCACAGAAAACGTTTCTAGTCTCCTGCTGGTCCAAGTGCTTATAACTAATTAGAACGTCCAACGACAATGAACCGCATGGACAAGTGGGGATTTACTTCTACGTCACAGAAATTACTGCATGCATATTAACAGCATCCAACAGTCTCACACGGTCTAATAATCGTCTGTTGGAAAGATGGATTCAGAATGTGACCTTTGGGCAACATACTCGGTTGTTGCTTCAAAAAAAAAAGAAAAAAACGAAGTTAAACCAGCGGAGATACCAAACTATTGAATGATTTGAGGGGGAAAAAATGAATTAGGTACATATGGACAAATACCTTATGAACGTAATATTATTGGGCCTATAGATGACTGGAACATTTCACTAAGAACATGCTGTACTTCACCAGAACTGTGTTCAGAGCGAGTAAGGTTAACTAACAAAGGGAAAAACGAAGGAAGGTATCGCCTAAAAGAATCTCTCTCCAATCTGGTCAGCACATGGATCGCTGACACAACTAAGGAAGTCCGGGCAGCCAATTCCTCTTTCTTGGCCGAACCCAATGGAAGTATCCAATGCAAGGTTGGTCCACTGTGTCGAGGCTGTTGGATTGGCTGCTGGCCAGCACAGTTAAGGTATATGTGCAAAATCTTCTCACAAGCAGCAACGAGCTGAGGTTCTATACCCATCTCGACTGAGAAAAATGGATGAGAATTAACTATGGCTTCAAGCAGCTTGAGGTAGCTTTGATAGGATTCATTTTCAAAGTGTACCAAAGGTGGCTCTGAGATCTCCAAGTGGGAACAAGCTCTTTGCAGCTTCTGCTGAAGGGCAACTTCTGCAGCCACTTCATTTGCATGTGATGATATGGATGACATAATGTCCAAAAGAATTGTGAGGTGGGAGGGTGAAAAACCTTCGGAATGTGCCTCATATAACTTTGTGCTTGCCTGTCCAGGTATTGAAATCAAGTTATTCGAGTTGCTGAAAGAAACAATAAAAATATAGGAAGCATCCACTAAATGCATGCAGTGCTAAGAAAAGTATTGTGCCTTGGCAGGAATGGTGAGGGTTTGATGCCCAGTGCCTACATCATTTATTACCTTTTTACTCACTGCGAGAACTCAACTCTCAACAAGAAAGGCCAAAAAGTGGAGGTTTCAAATTTTTGTGGGTATTTTTTCTCTTAACAAAATTTAAGAAGGAAAGGGGAATAACCTTCATCCAAGAAAAAGTGAGAATAGATTATCCTTGATTTTCTTAATTTTCCTGAAAATTAAAAAAAGCGGGGATAGCATTAAAAATGGTTAGGGCTAACATACCCCCTCCCTTTTTGGGAAACGGAACAAATGAGCGAGCAAAATGGGGATAACCGATAACTTGATCTTATCTCCATCTTATTCCGACACTAAACATCAGCTTAATTTCTGAGATAAGGTTGTTTCCTTTGGGAACAGACATGACAAGATGGAAGTAATCATCTTCTCAGTCAATGACTAACCATAACTGTTTCTATTTTCAACATTCTCCTCCTCAAAGCAATTGTTTACCCTTGATAAGTGAATAGCAGATGGCATGGGCTAAAAGAACATAGCACATATATGTTCACTTAGCTTGTGCATGACCAGGCAAAAGATTCTATGCATACAAAGGAAAAGGTTTGTTACAGAGAAGAATGCTCCCCCCAAAAAGATCATTTAATATGAAAAATCCATCTGGCAGGCTCAGATAACACAGAAAAGAAAGAGTCTGATCTGGAGGATTTCCCATGAGAGGCTTCCCACCAGAGACAGGCTCAGGCGCTTCCTGCTGGACATTCTGCCATCCTGCTGTTTATGTGGCCTGGAGGATGAGTCCCTGGAGCACATCAGGTTGTCAGTACTCACAGACTCTGTGAGAAGGGTTGGCTTCGAGAACCAGATGTGTCTTGGGCCAACAGGTGGAGATGCGGTCCTTCATCAGGTAGTGGGGCAGGTACGTGCCCATTAGAGGTGATCGTGTTGTTTGGTGGCTGATTTTGCATGCCACTCTTTGGTCCCTTTGGTGTGAAAGGAATAACATGATCTTTAGAAGGGAGGCTAAAGTGGAAGACTCTCTTATTTTTTTCATTTGTTCTACGACGAGGGAATGGGCGAAGGTGATTTGTAATGTGGACGCCCTCAGTTCTCCTCTTTTTGCTTTGTTGGGAGGGTAATTGACCCACACCGCCTTGGTGTGTTTTTGTATAGGGTCTCTTTTTGGGAGATTTGTTACACTTGTACACTTCTCTTTCATTTAATACAAGCAGTGGTATTATCCACTTTTGAAAAAAAACACAGAAAAGAAAGAGAGGTTACCTGTACTAGAAGTAGTTGCACAGATATATGGCCTTTCATTCTGACAACAGCATATGAAGCTGTCTCCATACTATCACCCTCCAAATCACTGTCGATGAATTCATGGTCCGAATGTGCTTCTGCATCAGAATATCTTTGTGCAACATCAGGAATCTCAATTTTATCCATGATCTGCACTATCCTCAAGAATTCAGAAAGTGTGGATGCAGCAGCTTCTTTCAAGGATAATAAAATCTCAATCCACTCTTTCTCAGATAGTTGGCCTTCCAAATTCCTTGTCAATTGTAATAGAGAAGATATACCAGTGCCGGTAGAATTATGAGAGGGGCTTCTTACAAAACTTGTTAAAACAGACACAACATTTGGTAGAAGGGAGCGGACTACTTCAAAGAAATTAACATATAAGTCAACTAAGCACTTGGCCGCTACTGCATGAATCCCAGAGTTCCATGTATCCTCATCAAGTTCTGCAGAGTGCCCAGGTGAGGTCTGTCCATCACTCATGTTCAGTGTATTGCTAAATATTGGAAGAATGACTGATTTGAAAACACTCATCCAGAAGGAACGAGAAAAAAGATGCCCGTGGTCTTTCAGAATGTTAAACAGCACTTCTAAAGCACCTTTCCTGATAGCTGGTCTGGGATCAGATGTTAATTTTGATAAACCTGAAAGGGCATAGATGGCGAAGCTTTAAGACATTAAGTGCAAATAAAGTTTAACAAAGTGTGTGCAGAGAAGCATATGAAATGAATAGTATATACCAGCAAGCAAAGGAACCCAAAAGTACACATGGTCATCTTTGTCTGTAAAGGTACTTCCTTCTGAAGCATCTTCTTGCAATGAGTTGCATTCAATGTTCTTGTCATAGCGAACTAGTCCTCCTTCCGCAAGTTTAACAGCACAGAACCGAAGAAATGCAATAGCATTGAGGCTGACATCACTGTTAAATTTGCTAGTTGTGAAGGTAGTAAGGCATCTAACACAATCTGTAAAAGTCGTAGTTTCTGTCTCAGTTATGTATGGAAAATAGTCTCTAACAATCTTCTCCATGGTCTCAAAAGCTAATAGAACGATATTCTTGCGATCATCAGCAGCAGCAGTTGTGAAAACCTAAGAAAAAGGAAAAAGTAACATTTTAGGTTATAATAAAATGACACTTCAGGATCTCTCAGAAAATCCATCCTTCGGAAGTAAAAAGTTACCACACCAGAAAGAGGGTAAGAATGTCCAAAATTACCATAAAAACACTTTTCCAGCCAGACTTCACATTATTTACACGGCTTAAAACCATCTGAGAGATACATCGGACTATTAATTCCCTAATTTCTGCAGAACTGCTTTTCTGCATAACAATCACAAATGGTCTCAAGAATTCATTCTGGAAATTGTAATTAGCTAATTCCTCACGTTCTAAAAATTTCATGCTCAACTGCCTCAAAGAATCCATAACAAATATTGCGACTGACAGATTTTCAGATATGCCAACTGTGACAAAGAAATCAGAGAGAACATTCCAAATGCGTGACCACACCAATCTGATGCGGTTCATATTGTAATGCCTGTGAAAATAATAAGTTTAGATCAATAAAAGAGTGTTCATTTTTTCCAGAATAATGTAAGACAGTTGAACAAGATGACTTACGCAATTTCAACTATCTTTGTGAGGCTGAAAACACGAGGATCTGATGGAGACTGCAGCTCTGCCATGGAAACTTTGCACAGAGCCTTCACAAAAGCTACTATAGCCTCACTGTTTAGTCTTTGGCTATGAGCAAATATGTGATTGAGTTCAAAAGTTCCAATCTGATCTAATAAATTTAAGTTAGAAATAAAATTGCTAATCTGTTCTGGGCTAACCAACCCTGAGACATTTATTCCAACTGTAGTACTATCATATGAACCCCCTCGAACTGCAGCCATCACAGCTGGGTTCTGAAGAGCATTTGCCTTTTTCTTCATGGAGGGATTGACTGATAATTTCTGTGGCTTTTCTTCTGTTCCACTTGCGGGGACTGTAAAAAAGGAGGCATCAGGTGGTGCACCCTCTCCCAACAACTGTAAATGCTCAAATCGTGAAAGGCATGTCAGTACATGCTCCCATGCTTCCTGCAGATAGTTACCATCCTCAATTGCGATAGATATAATGGTCTGCAAAGTTGATGGACCAGCTATCAGAATGGCCATTAATTTTAGCACAACAGTGAAAAAGAAAAGCAGCCACTTGTGAAATTCTGTAACACGAGAAGAGGACCATATTCTATACAGGCAACATAATTCGTAGAATCTGGGTTGTCCCGCTGAAATACAGGACAATCAAATAAGGCAAAGGACAAAAATATCACAAAAAGCAGCTATTTAGAAGAATAAGATACCAAATAGTTAAAAATGTAAACCACTAAAATGGACTTTCAACTTTCAACAAAGAGTACACATCAGAAATAAATGACCACAACAAGCTTTCAAACTTTAGCTATAGTCTTACCATATGCAATGCTCAGCTGCAGATTGCCATGAGGTTTGAAAATAGAATCAAGAATCAACATATTCCAATCCTAATCGGCTTGCCAGTAACCACCCTAATTTTGGAGCAAACATTCTCAACCAAGGGAGGGAAAGAAAGAGGGGGCAAGGCAGCTCCCCCTCCCCAACCTCCCACCCCAAAATCAGACTGATTGAACGTACAGACTTTTTTTGAAAGTGGGTGGTACCACTATTGTATTAAATGAAAAAATGATTTACAAGTATAGTCAGTAAGTTCCCAAAAGGTCCCTATACATGCAGGCAACACCAAGAAAGAGTGGGTCACTCTAAACCCCCAACAAAACAAAAAGAGAAGAGTTAAGGGAATTCACATTAGATAGGAGCTCTGCCCATTCCCTCTCTCTAGTACAAATAAGAGGGACAACAGTATCCCTTGCTCTAGCCCCCCTCCTGAACACCATGTTGCTCCTTTCCACCCACAGACTAGAGTAGCATGAAGTATCAACCACCAAACAACGCTGTCACCCCTAAGGAGGCAGCTTTTGCCACATCTCCCAATCAGATGATGCACCCCTGTCCGACGGCCAAAATCACACTGCATCCTCCTAGCAAACTCCCCTCACACCCCCTATGAGTAGGTGCAGCTTACAAACAGATAGTCCAAGGTCTCGTCCTCCTCTCCACAAAGGCAGCCGGCAGCACGTTGACTGGATGCCTGAAAGGAACTGGATTTATCCTGAGTGGGTAGTCTCCTATGGGAAATCTTCCAAGAAGTTTCACCTTCAGCAGACCCTTGAGCCTCCAGACCTGAGGGGCGAGACTGTGGCGAAGGACAGACATTTAAAACATGAATCTATGATAAAACTTTGGGCTTGATCTAAACTGAATGTTCATAGTTAGACTTACACTTTACGTGGTTTATTTCTCAATGCATCATCAGTCGGTGGTCAATCAAGGGTTTTGTTTTTGTCCATAAGGGAATCCAAGAATGCCAATCTAGTGGACAAACCTTGAAGCAAATCTTCAAAATCACCCATAACATTTTGAACTTTTTCTTAAAAGGGAAAATCTTCCCACTGGATCCCAAAATAGAAATGCTTCATAATATGCCACACTCCTCTCCCTCCATGTTCCTAAACCATGAGCAAAACCGATATAAATTCCTAGTGAAAATAATATAAATCTGATGGTTGATCACAATGTAGCCAAGTTCTTTATGGAAATCATCTTTGGATTCTGCCTTCTACTTTCTTGTGGACATATAACTAACAACAAATGGGAACCTCATACCAATTCACCATTGTATTTACAGAAGATAAGGAATAAGATTAAGTTTACATAACCTCCAAGTATAATGGAGAACAAAATTTAAGACTCAATCATTTCAATGAGAGGGCGATGTGGAGAAGAAAAAGAAGGGAAGGCAGCAAACTGCTAATGACAAACAATAACAAATTAATAAGGAGAAAACCAATAAGAACTTGTGAATACCTATCAATCAATATAAAAATTTAAAATTTGGTATTCAAATAATTATAATCTATATTAAAAGGAAACATAAACATGACACATTTCTATGTAAATTATAAGCACATCAACATAATAATTTCATAATTTTCCACCTGTCACATATCAAAAAAAGCCACAAAAATCATACAAGCTTCAAAAAGTACACCATGCAAATATGAATCAATGTCCTTAAGAGGAAGGAAGAGGAATCGACAGGGAGAAGAATTTGAGAGAAAGGGGTAAGAGAAATGCAAGTCCTATCTTCTCTTTCCAATCTTGACATCTCATTTGTCAATTTTTCAAATTGCCCTTGAACTTTTGCCCAAATACTAAAATGGACCTCAAAACAAAGAGTGGATGCCCTGCCAAGGTAGACTAGGAGGGCCCAAGGTGGCCTATATACACCAAGGCAGTCAGGTGAGTGTCTTAATGGATTGCTCGCCTAGGCATCTGGTCATCTTGGGCACCATGGAGTGCCTTGTTGCCTAGGCAACATCTTGAAAACAATGATTCTTCATAAGTCCACTGCTGCTGATATGGAAAACATTGGCCGACTGTATGGTCCCTAGCCCTAGGGGTCTCAGTCTGTTACTACATATTTTTGCACCCTTACAAGTCTATGGAATGAACTTAATTGTTCCTGTATGCCTACTTGGACCTCACTGGAGCATCAAAGGACCTTTTTGTTACTTCAAGAGGATGATTGCATTGTGAAATTCTTGAGTGACCTGAATCCTGACTATGCGGCATTCTGAGGACAAATTCTGAATATGGATCCCTCTCTAACACCTGAAGAGACATATTTTAAGATCCTCAATGAAGAACAACGCCAAAAGGTTATAAGCAGCAAGCCTAACATTTCTGCACATTTTGATGCTTGAGAGTACCCTGCACTTGCTAGCGCCACTGGTAAGACTCCTCGGCTAGTGATAAGAAGCATAGCAACAAGAAATGTAGTCATTGTGACCGCACCAATCATGACTCTGACTTTTGCTGGGAAAAGTATCCAGAAAGATGTCTGCTAACTTCCGAACCAATAAAAATGGACAGAAGTCTCGAGGTAATGTGACTGTTTCATAATCTTCTACTCTCCCTGGTGCATCTACACCAGATGGGTCACCTGCCACTGTGTCACCAGCGCTCGTCTCCTTGGACATTGTTACTCTCCAGCACCTTCTTTCTCAACTTCAGACCACCCCCAGACACCTTCCTCTTCATTGCCTTCAGGTACACACAGCACTGCCCCGAGCACTGTTGCTCGATCCCCCAGAAATTCTGACGTGATTGACTTTGGTGCCACTAACTATATGACTGGTATATCTATTTCTTTTGGTTCTTATTCCCTATCCTCGGGTCAAGACAAAGTCATCATTGCTGATAGTACTCGTGCTACTATTGCTGGCAAAGGTTTCATTAGACTCTCTGAACACTTGACCCTTTCTTCCACACTTCATGTGCTCTCTCTTTCCATTAATTTATTTTCAGTGAGTCGTCTTACTAGATAGTTGAACTGTTCTATGATCTTTTTCTCTAGTTACTGTGTGTTTCAGGATCTAAAAATAAGCAAACAATTGGGATTAGCCATGAAATAGATGGACTTCATATATTTACACCTGGGAAGACACTTGCCTTTCAATCCTCTTTTCTCCACGTATGGACAAACAAGCTCAGGAGATTACGTTGTGGCATTCTAGATTAGGACATCTTTCTTTCGTTCATTAAGAGTTATGTTTCCTCCTCTTTTTGAGTCAGTTGATGTTTCATCTATTTCATGCCAAACTTGTCAGTTAGAGAAACATTGTAGAGCACAATTTCCTTCTTTAATAAAAAAAGTTTTTTTTTGCATAAATATCATGTAAATATCAGTTATGCCAAATATATCCCTCATTTGAGCATATTATCAAAAAAACCCTCCAAATATGCCGAATGGTTGTGGTTATACCTAGGTAGTTTACTGCCATCTATGTTGGGCGATTATTCTGAGGAATATTCGACGGAAAAGTCAGGACATATGAAATACCCAAAATACCTAGAGAGGGAGAGAGAGAGAGAGGTGCCGCCACCCCTCTCCCCCACTGGCAGCTCCCCTTCCCCCACCTCCGGCGAGCACCCGCCCCCCCTTCCCCTTCAGCCCATTCCTGAACACCCCCACCCCCGGTGACGCCCGACCCCCCTCCCCCTCCTAATGAGCACCCGGCCCACCATCCCCCTCTAGGCAAGCACCCCTGCTCCCATCGCTTTCGGCCTCCCCTCCTTGGGTGCTCGCAAGACCCCACCCCCGGCAAACCCCCACAGCATGCAGCAATAGGAGGAGCTAGCGTCACAAGCGCCGCAGAATCCCAGCGCCGAGAACCCTTGCCCCGTCGTGCAAGAGTTACCGGCTCCGGCAATCTGGGCCCCATCCTCCCTGCCCCCTCTGGCTTCGATGAGCACCCCGGCCCCGCTCTCCCCCTCTGGCTTGTACCCCCCTCCGACCCTCCCCGGCCCCTCCTCTCCCCCCCGTTGAAACCCTCCTCCCCGTACCCCTCCCCGTCGGAACCCCCACCCCCACACCCAGGAACGCCACTCCCCTCCGCCCCTCCTTGCACCCCTCTCGGCCGGAGACCCCACCCCCCCACCCTGGAACCCCCTCCTGCCCCCTTCCACGGTCATGGCACTGCTCTCTCCTTCGGCCTAGAGGAGCCCAATGCCGTCGATGCCCCGCCCATCGATATGAGAGAGAGAGAGAGAGAGAGAGAGATAACCCAAGGATATGTTAGTAATTCTACCCTTTAACTCGCGCTTAACCCAAGTTAAACCAATCGAAGTTACAGGAGGGGTATAACTGTAATCATTAACAATAAATGAAGGGTAACTTTGATAATACACTGAAATTAGGGGTATATTTGGCATAATTGATATTTATAGGGATATTTATGCAAAAAACCCATAAATAAAAGTTCCACTATGTTTGAACTTGTTCACTCTGATGTTTGGGGGGCCTTCCCCTGTTCCTTCTTTGGATGACGACATGTGTCTTATTACATTTATTGATGATTTCTCTCGTTGCTCTTGGCTATATCTATTACGATCTGGGATGAAGTTTTCCATGTTGTTCAAGTGTTTTGTAATATGGTTCATACTCAATTTGACACAAAAGTGAAAACCCTTTGTTTTGATAATTTCCAAGAATACTTTGCTAATAATGTTAATATCCTTTTTGAAGATAAGAGTGTGGCCTATGAGTCCTCTTGTCCATATGCTCCTCGACAGAATAGTGTTACTGAATCCAAAAATCGCCATCTTCTTGAGATCGCTGGGGATCTTCTATTTCAGCATCATCTACCCAAATCCTTTTGGGCAAAGGATGTACTTACTACTAACCACATTATCAACAAGATGCCATCCAAGAGTTTACGGGGTGGGTCACTATCCTTTCGCACTTCTGTCTGAACAAGCTCTTGTTCCCTCTCTTATCTCGAGTTTTTGGTTGTCTTTGTTTTATTCATACTTTGATCCAGATAGTAGCAAATTTGTTCCATGGGCTGTTTGTGGTGTTTTTTTTTGGGTTACTCTTCTACTCAGAAGGGTTATGTGCCATGATCATGTTTCTTGTCGTTTCTTTGTTCACAAAGATATTACTTTCTTTGAATATGAATCCTACTATTCTCCTCGAACTCAACCTCAGGGGGAGAATCCTAGCATCCTACCTTCTTCCTCTTCTATTACTCCCTTGTTACTTGTACCCCCTTTTTTTACCTCTACCACAAATGAATCTCCTGGTGTTCATACTTCCACTCCAGTGACCGGTGCAGAGTGTTGAGAAGCAGAAGCACATTATTACCTACAAGTAGAAGAAGCTTGAAAAAAAAGAAAGAAAAGTCCTCTACTGGTCAACCAACTCCAGGGGTGTTGACTTTTCGGGTCCTATCCGACCACTCAATGACTTGAATCTACCCATTGCTATCAAGAAGGGTGGCCAAAACTATGCTAAATATCCCATCACCAACTTTGATACCTATTATCACGTGTCTCCTCGATACTACTCCTTTCTCTCTTCATTGACCTCTGCCCATGTTCCTACTACTTTTTCTGAAGTTGTGTAGGATCTGAAGTGGCAGCATGCAATGGATGAGGAGTTGAGTGCTCTTAATAAGAATGACACTTGGATCCTAGTTGATCTTCCAGAAGGCAAAAATCCAGTTGGATCCAAATGGATGTACATGATTAAATACAATGCAGAGGGTGTGATAATATAAAGGTATAAAGTCATGACTTGTTGCAAAATGTTTTACTCAGAGATATAGGATTGATTAGCTGGAGACATTTGCTCTTGTAGCAAAACTAAAGCCTGTCAAGGTAATTCTCTCACTGGCCGTTTAGTACTCCTGACGTATGTATCAATTGGATGTCAAAAATGCCTTCTTGAATAGAAATTTACAAGAAGTGTACATGCTGCCACCACATGGAATTAACACGGAAGGGAAAGTCTGTCGCCTAAAAAAGACACTCTATGGGTTGAAATAGTTAGCTAGAGCTTGGTTTGATACACTGTGCCTTGCTATGATTAGGTTTAATTTTATACAGTCAAATGTTGATCATACTATGTTTTTCAAGTAGACAGGGGGCATGTGATTGTGCTACTTGTTTATGTCGATAAGATGATTGCTACGGGGGATGATGCAGCGGGAATCAAACAAATAAAAGAAGACTTAGCTGCTGAATTTGAAATGAAAGACTTAGGTAAGCTGAGACATTTTTTGGGATTTGAGGTAGCCAGATCAAAAAATAGCATCTACATCTATCAGAGAAAGTATGCATTAGACTTACAGACTGAAGCTGGAAAGTTGGGGTGTAAACTTGCAGCTACACCAATAGAGTTAAATCATGGACTAACGAGGGTAGGGGGAGAAGAACTCTCACTTGAAGATAGGGGTTTGTATCAGAGATTGATGTGTTTCACGCGGAAAAAAAATGAAGACGGGCTGACAATGAATTAAAATTTGGGAGGATTTCAGGTTAGTATCAACATGTTTATTTGCATTTGTTTATTTCACGTTTTAGGTTTATTAGATGATTTAGGGCTCGTGCGCTGGACTTTTTTTCCACCGACCATGGTCAGTGTTAATTTATATCGACATAAAGTCCGATCATCCTTGACTAACTATCTAAGAACACATTGTGCCTCGATATCCATTGTGATGTTGAAGGTTTTATCTAATGATCAGTATCTTAATGATTGCTCATTAAAGATCCATACTCTTACAGAGAAGCTTGAATACTTTTATTCCTTGAACATATGTAATTTGGATTATAATCAATCTTTTAAGAGCCTTACATTTGGTCCTGACTATGTAATCGGGTCTTTGAGTTTGCATCCAGTCACAATCCGACCGTTAGATATGCTTCAGTCTGCAACTGGACCTTTGAATTAGCTTATGTCCATGATCGTACAGTTGAATTTGCTTCTGTCCACGATCGGATGGTTCAATTTGCTTCTGTCCACAATAAGATGGTTGAATTTGCTTCTGGCCATGATCAGATGGTTGAATTTGAATTTGTCAACAATCGGATCGTTAGATCACCAAGATGATCATTGTCGGTCCATCGGATCTACTTCCGATCATGATCTAACCATCAGATTTGTTTCCGGTCGAGATCTGACAGTTGAATTTGCTTTGAATCAAAGATCTGGCCGTTGGATTAATTTCTAGTCTCGGTCCAGCTGTTGAATTTAAATATGGTCAAGATTCGACCGTTGAATTTGCTCTATATCAACATCTAACAGTTGATTTCAAATTTCATCACAATCAGTCCGTTGGATCACCAACATGATCAGTGATCATTATCGAATCGTCGAAGTTGTTTCATGGTCATGATCACTCTTTTGATCGGGATTGGTCCATTAAGTTGACTAGACGTCCATGATTAGTAATTTTCTCTGACCAAGGTACTTTTGCAATTTCCCTAGACATCAGGATATTCTTGCAATTTCAGAAGTATTTTGGACATTTCTGTCATTTATGACCCTTGCTGGGTATTTCTGTCATTCTGGACCCTTCGTAGTATATTTGCAATTTCTTGACAACTTGGATCAAACCTGCCATTTCTTGACTTTTCAGGGGTATTTCCGTTATTTCCTGACTTTCCTAGTGTGTTTCTATCATTTATTTACATTTCGGGGCATTTATGTAATTTCTTGACATTCCGGAGCATTTTCGTCATTTCTTGACATTCCAGATATTTCCGTCATTTCTTGACTTTCCCAGATATATTTGCACTTAACATACTTTTCCGATCACAAGGCATGCGCACCAACCTTCATGCTTGGATCTCCTTGGACGCCCCTTGATGCTTGATCTATGCTCATTTTCTCGATTTTATTTTCTAAAATATCCCTTAGGACTTAGGAATAATTCACATAGGGACATACATGCAGCACATCTCCTTTCTTGTATCCTTGTAAATGCACAAGCACAACGACACTTCATAAGATAATAATGACTTGGACGGTCCTTCCTTCATGCTTGGTTCTTAGTGGAGCCTTCTTTGGGTGCTTGGTCCTTGGTGGATGCCTTCTGGAGGTTTTTCTACAATTTTCCCGCAAGAAGGGACATTTCTATAATTTTTACACCTTCCAAGGTTTTTCTACAATTTTCCCGCAAGAAGGGACATTTCTATAATTTTTACACCTTCCAAGATTTTTCTACAATTTTCCACTAGCAGGTGATATGTCTATAATTTCTTGAGAAATCAGGACATGTCTATAATTTCTGATCTCTTCATGATTTTCTGCAATTTCCTACCAAAGTTGAATTTTTTGAGAAATCAAGATATTTCTACAATTTTTGATCTTTTTAAGGTTTTTCGGAAAATTCTCGCCTGTAGGGGGTTTATATGCAATTTTATGAAAGGCCAAGATTTTTCCCCAACTTTCTTGGACATTTCAACAATTTTACAAAGTTGTAGGATATTTCTGCAATTTTTGAACATTGTCCCATGATTTCTAAGATTTTTTATGGACTTTGAATATTTATGAAATTCACATAGTTTCTCCATCATTTTGCATAACCATAGGGGCATATCCCCAATGTTAGGGGTTGTTGGAAGTAAACTTTTTGCCTACAAAAAACAAATCACCCCTGGACAATCCCCCATCCTTTCTTCAAACAAGAAGTCATAACATGCGGGGTGAAATGTTACTTAAGCTCACCATTGTAGAAAAGGGTGACTAGAACCCTCCAGGGGGGCTTTGAAGGGGGTGACTAGACGACCCATCCTTAGACTCCTCCCCACAACACCCAAAGCCAATCCCTACCAGAGGAGGACCTGTCTAGGGTAGAGACTTGCCGACTTGCCCGGGGTGAAGCAGGGTGGACCTGTCTGGGGTGGCTAACCACCTGTCCTGGGTGGAGACTTGCCCGGGGTGAAGCACCCTACCAGAGGAGGACCTGACTTGTCCGGGGTGAAGACCCATCCGGGGTGGGCTACAACCTGTCCGGAGCGGACTGCAACTTCAACCTGTCCGGAGTGGGGGTGAGGCACCCTACCAGAGGAGGAGTTGACCTGTCTGGGGTGAAGACCCATCCGGGGTGGGCTACAACCTGTCCGGATTGTCCGGAGTGGACTGCAACTTCAACCTGTCGGGGGTGGACTGAAGACCTGACAGGGGTGGATTCCTAACTTACACTCATTCGGGGTGAAGCCAATTTGAGATTCATTTGGGATGGGATGGGAGTGTGATCACCCCACTTTTCTCCCCTCCAGGGGTTCCGGTCACCTCTTTGGCCAATGATGACTATAAGGCGATTGCCACCTTCCTCCTCATTTAATATGCAGGCTTAATGGCAAAAGTAGCCCACTGAATGGGCCAGCAGGGGTTCGGGGGGGACCACATCAGGCCCTCCGAGGTCAAATGAACTTGGCGGGAACCTGCCCGGGGTCAAGCGCTGGACAGGTCTGCCTGGGGTCAATCAACCCTGTTGCCCTGCTCTCTCGAAACAGAAAAATGGGACCCTCCCGAGGTCATTCTCATCTTGTCCACCCCGTACGGGTTAAATCAAACCCGATGGCCCTCCAACTTCTATAAATAGACCCCCGGGAGTCTAAAGGGAAGGATGGACACAGATAGAGAGATCTACACACACACAAAGAGAAGAGGAATCAAACACCTGCGAGAAGCAGCTTTGTTCGTTGTCTGGCCCACTAAGGGTATGTGATATCCCGGGCTTTTGTATTTATGCCCCTGAGGGCCATGTTTGTAATTATGCCCCTCAGAGGGCCATATTTATAATTTTCTATACACCTGGGACGGCTAAATTATGTAGTTCCACCCACTCAATAGGGAATTACAAAAATACCCTTCCTGAGACTGCGAGAAAATTCAAATCCTATTATTTACAGTCCTACCCTACAATTCTATGTAGTTGGGGCAATGCCCCTATGTCGCGCGTCAATGCAGAGACCCTTTTCTCTTGTACAGTCGACAACTCGCTGACAACGCCTGTACTTATTTGGATCATAAATGTACTCAGTTGTTCTTTTATGTGCCGGTCAAGAAAATTATAAGAGAACCCCGACTTTCGAAAAATTATGTACATGCCCCTCTCCTTGTGAATCAATACATGTACGCCTTCTATAAAGTCCATTGTTGCTCCTTCCGCTTAAGGACCTTACTAGCTTAGTTTTGCACCTAAGCGTCATCTCAGACCTAGGTCCGCTTGGAGTCTGGTAAAATTACCAAAGTACCCTGTGACCTAGAAATGACCTAGGAGCCTTCAAAACCTGCCGGAAATTGCCTCGGTGCCCTCGGAAGTCGGAGATTTTCCATACTCTCCCTCCAACCTAGAAATTCCAAAAATGCCCCCTGGTCTGGTGAAATCACCAAAATATCCCAAGAAATTCAAAATTACCAAAATAGATCCCTCGGTTTGATATATATATACACACACACCTGTATACTTTACTCCGTGATGCCAACAGGGGTATATATGCAACATGCCCTTATTGGGATTTAACAAATAACAAAAAAATATTCAAATCTCCAAACTTTCAGCCTTCAAGAAACTCCAAATCTTCAATAGATCCTTGTGTCCTTCAAGAAACTCCAAATCTTCAATAGATCCTTGTGTCAAGCTCTCCAAGCCTCCAAGGGTCGAGAGATGCAAGCTCTCCTTCCAAATGAGCCATGGCCTCCTATTTATAGAGGCGGATATGAGCTACCGGAGGCGGGTGAAAAGTCATTTTCCTTTTTTGGACATTTTAGCCCCTTTGGTTAAAAAGGGAGGAGGGGCAAAAGAGGGAAAAAATAGGAAGAGGAATTGTATGTTTATGTGTGTGTGTTTGTGTGTGTGTGTGTGTGTGTGAGAGAGAGAGAGAGAGAGAGAGAGAGAGAGAGAGAACAAAGGGGGTCTCCCCTTGCCTTTGTGCGACCGGAGGGGGGGTTCCCCTCTACTTTGCATGACTAGAGGGGGCTCCCTCCGGTACGGCATGACCGGAGGGGGTCTCCCTCCGGTTCTGCGCAACTGGAGGGGTCTCCCTCCGGTATTGGACAACCGTAGGAGCCTCCCTCCGATATTGCGCAACCGGAGAGGGTCCCTCCGGTGCAAGATGATCGGGGGGTTCCCCCAGTGCCTAGGTAAATTGGAGGGAGTCCCTCTGTGCCAGGGTTAACCAGAGGGAGTCCCTCCGATGCTTGCACAGGGAGAGAGAGGAGGGGTCCCTCCGGCCTCCTCTTTTTTTTTTTTGGGGGGGGGGGGGAGGGGGATTTCAGAGTTCAACAAATGCCTCCCATGAGATGTGTGGTGGAGCCGAAGGCGAATGCAAATAGCTTGTGTGCCTCACAAGTCTTACCCCTTAGTCTAAATGGCATGGCGAGGAAATTGTTGAAGGCAACAACAAACTACTCGTGCACTTTAGTACTATTATGTTTTTGCCCTCGAGTCTTGGTGACATGTCGGAGAGTGTTATCGAAGGCAATGGTAGACATCTTGTGCCCTTTAATGATGCGATAGTTTTCACCCTTAAGTCTCGGTGACAAAGTGGGGAGTCTTGTTTAGATTCTTCCTTGGATGGATGTTTTTCAGGATGCGACAATAGCTTGGGATTGGAGCTGAAAGACATTGCATTTTGTTCCAGCGCTTCAACGTTGTGCGGTGTTATCACCAACTCTTCGCCATTAAAATTTTGGGCCGATGTTGGTGTTATCACGCTTTTCGTGTCAGGCCATCTGGTTTTTACTGCCAATTTGATTGAAGAAACCATTTCTTAACTTGGTAGCAAGTTTTCTTTTCTCTTCTTTCTCCTATGTTTCCTCTTTTATTTTGCACATATCCCCAGAAAAGTACTTAGGAGATCGCACACCACTTCAAAGAAGTGACATGGACCCGCTCCACCAGGCCGACCTCAAAGTTGAATTGCAAATCATATTAATAGAGTTGAGAATGAGGGCTACAACAAGATTTATTTTTTTTTCGTTTTGGGGCCCGAAATCTCTTTGTTCCTCATCCCTCTTTTTTTGTTGCATTTATTTCCCATGTACATCAACGGGTTTTGGAATACTAGTCTTTTGCTACCCTCTTCTTTGATCTTGTCTTTCTGGCTTTGCCTGGAGTTCAATCTAGGATACCCCTCTTTCCTTTTTTTGTCTCGTTTTTATGGCCTTGAGTGGAGCCAGGTTTGAAGTTCTTCACCTAGGTCTTACCTCTATGACTTTGTCCGGAGCTTTCTCTTGAAGTTTTCCTCCAATCCATTTGATCCCAAGGGCTTGTTCTCGTTGTCTGAGTTGGCGACGGGCACAGATACCATCTTTGAGCCATGCTATTTATTTTCTTCGAAAAGTTTGGTAGACACATTGTCGGCGGTTTCTCGTTTGCGGGTGATTTTTGGACCCACAGAGGCAATTAATTTGCCACCAACACTAGGGAAGAAGGCCATAAGGGGGCCGTAATTTGCATAGGCTGATTCTTTAGCTTCCCTCCACGGTACGAGAATTAACATCCCAAGATATTTTCCATGTCAACTTTGCTTGTAAAACTTGAGCTTTCTTGTATATTGCATGATTGCTCTCTGAGTTATATTTTTCATGTGAACATTACTTGTAAAATTTGACTTTTCATGTATAGTGCATGATTGCTACATGAGTTATATTTTCCATGTAAACATTGCTTGTAAAATTTGAGCTTTCTTGTACACTTATAATTTCTTTGCTTTTGGCCTGGGTTTGTCTGCATTTTTTTGAAAGACCTAGATTTTTCCCGAACTTTCTTGGACATTTCAACAATTTTGCAAAACTACATGGTATTTTTATAATTTTTGAACATTTGCCCATGATTTCCAAGGTTTTTATGGACTTTGGCTATTTATGAAATTCACATGGTTTCTCCATCATTTTGCATAACCGTAGGGGCATATCCCCAATGTTAGGGGTATATATGCAACATGCCCTTATTGGGTTTTAGCAAATAACAAAAAATCTTCAAATCTCCAAGCTTTCAAGCATTCAAGAAACTCCAAGTCTTCAAGAGATCATTGCGCCAAGCTCTCCAATTGTCGAGAATTGCAAGCTCTCCTTCTAAATGAGCCACGACCTCCTAGTTATAGAGCAAAGATGAGCTACCAGAGGGAGGTGAAAGGTCTTTTTCCTTTTCTGGACATTTTAGCCCCTCCTATTAAGAAGAGAGGAGGGACAAAAGAGGGAAAAAAAGGAAGAGGAATTAAGAGGAAAGAGAACATTTGTGCGACCAGAGGGGTGTTCCCCCAGGCTTTGTGTGACCGGAGGGGGCTCCCTCCGGTACGGTGCAACCAGAGGGGTCTCCCTCCAGTATTGTGCAACCGGAGGAGCCTCACTCCGGTATTGCACAATCGGAGGGGGTCCCTCCGGTGGCTTGGGTTAACCGAAGGGGGTCCCTCCAGTGCGGGATGACTAAGAGGTTCCCCCGATGCCTGGGTTAACCGGAGGGAGTCCCTCCAGTGCCAAGGTTAACTGGAGGGAGTCCCTTCGGTGCCTACACAGGGAGAGAAAGGGTTGACCAGAGAGGTCCCTCCGGTGGTCCGACAACCTATTTTTCTTGGTGGGGTGAGTGGAATTTTCAGGGTTCAACAATATGACAACTCCTATATTTATCATTGAATTGGCCAGATTTGACTTATGTTGTTAGTGTAGTCAATCAGTTCATGCAGGCTTTGCGGACAGTACGCATGAAAGCTAAGGAACCTATATCAAGGTATTTAAAGTCATGTCCGGGAGGAATTCTTTCACAAAACTGACAGCCTGAGTCTTGAAGAATATGTAGATACTAATTGGGCTGAGTCACAAGATGACAAGAGATCAACTTCTAGTTACTGCACTTTTCTAGGTGGCAATTTGGTTACCTGGAGTAAGAAGCATATAGTGTGTGCAAGGTCAATTGTAGATGCTTAATACCGAGCCATGGCACATGGGTTAGCAGAGTTGATATGCCTGAAGCTTCTTCTATTAGATTTGGGAGTCCCAATGAAGCTACCTATGAAGCTTTATTGTGACAACAAAATAGCAATAAATATTGAAAACAACCTTGTTCAACATGACCTATGTAGTCTGAGGCGTGCGGCAAGCGAGGCGACCTGGGGGGCGCCTCACGCCTCAAAGGCCTAGGCGATGGCCGAGGCGTTTGAGGAGAGAAATTAATAAAAAATAAAATTAATATATCGAACAATATCATAAAAATATATATTTTTGAACAGTAAATATCATAAAACTGCATATACACTAAACATGAAAAACAAGTAGAGAGACTGAGAGATCGGAGAGAGTAGAGAGACTGAGAGAGTGAGAGAAGTGGAGAGACAGAGTGAGAGATGGGAGAGAGAGTGAGAGAGACAGAGTGAGAGATCGGAGAGAGTGATAGTATGAGAGGCAGAGAGTGAGAGATCGGAGAGAGTGATAGTATGAGAGACAGAGAGTGAGAGATCGGAGAGACAGAGAGTGAGAGAACGGAGAGACAGTGAAGTGGCGAGGGTGGCGGGGTTTACAGGGTTTGAGGGACAGTGAAGAGGAAGAGAGTGGGAGATGCAGAGAGAGTGAGAGAGTGGACATAGAGAGAGTGCCGCACGCCGGAGGAAGTCGGAGGAAGAGATTGGCAGCCGCTGCCGCACGCCGGAGGAAGCCAGAGGAAGTTACAACCACGCCGGAGGAAGCCGTTGCCGCTCGCCGGAGGAAGAGATTGGGATCGCCGTTGCCGCTCAGCTGCCGCGCTTGGAGGTGGAAGCAGCGAAGGGTTTGGCACAGGCAGTGAAACCCTCGGTCTCGGGGGGGTTAAAGATCCGGACGCGGTTGTTAACGGGATATGAGAGACCCGATACGCGGATCCGCGTCTTCGGGCGAGCGAACGAGGAGCGTGGAGGCGACCGACTCGTGCGGAGGCGGCCGACGCGAGTGAGGCGCACGCGAGGCGCTCGCCTCAGCGAGCCGCGACGACGCGAGGCGGGCGATCGACGCCTCGCCCCGCCTCACCGCCTAGGCGCTCGTCTAGGCGCGATTTCAACTACACAGAGCATGACAGAACAAAACACATTCAAATTGACAGACATTTCATTAGGGAAAAACAAGACTCAGGACGACTTTGTTTGTGTTAAGTGAAATCACAAGAACAAGTTGCTGGAGTCTTCACAAAGGCTATAACTGAAGCTTTGTGTAAGTTTGCTCATGACAAACTGCACATGAAGGATATCTGTGCTCACCTTGAAGGGAAGTGTAGGAAAACAAGCGCAATTTTGTAATTTTAATATTTTATTAGACTTTTTCTATATTTTTCTTGTTTCTCGGTTGCCTTCCGTACTGGAGGGCAGATGTGTAATTTGCCTATTGAGAATTAATACAAAAGGGCGGCAGATTGGCTAGTTAGGCAGTTTCATAGTTGTCAAGGTGACAAGGTGACCCAAGGCATTCATGAGAAGCCCAAGTGCTTAGGCGATAAGGCATGTACTTAGGCGTTGCCTAGGCGACAAGTTGGCACTTATTTAAAAACCCAAAAAATACATAACCCCAATATACAAATTATGAATAAGATACATGAAAAAATTATAGATTTTAGTATTAAAAATTGAGAGAGAGAGAGAGAAGGGAGTGTTGAACTCACGGAAATAAATGAATAAATAAATAAGTAAGTAAATATTTAAATATTTCCCCTTTGAAGAAGAAAATGCAAATTCGTAATTCTTTAGGCAGTGGGTATATTATTATTTCCGCGAATTTAGGTTTATCAAACGATTAGGGATCGGGTACTGGACAATTCCCCACCGACCGCAGTCGGTGTTTATTTACATCAGTATGAGTCCGAATACCCTTGATTAACTGCCAAAGAAAATCCACCGTTCACATAAAGTTAGCTGTGATGTTGAAGGCATTGCCCTGAGCACTAAGTCGTGCGAGGCGGTGCCAAGTATTGAAAACGTTTCAGGAAGGACTACGGGCTTAACCGACATAGTTACGAGGATCGAGGTAGATCCTCAAATTCGTAATCTCAAGGCTCAAGACCTATGTGTTGGCCATTTGACCTTTATGAGGTTAACTGAGTCTCGAAACTTCATACTTATCTTCGCATGATGTGAAGCATGGTATTTCACGACTCAAACATTCACAGGATTTTGTAGAGTCATGCTCACATGGCCACTAGTATATTTCAAAAAACGTTATAAAGTGTACATTGTACAAGATATCACAGGCACATTTCATGAGTACGACTTGTCGACAAGTTTTTTCCGATTGCACATGATCTTTCATTCGTAGGCAACCAAGATTTTGGTCGTACATGACCCTTTGCTCACAAGCAATCAGGGCAATTTCAGACCGATCATGGGTATTTCTGCAATTTTCCACTTTTGGTGGTATTTCTGTAATTTTCCCCATCATGAGGGGTATTTATGCAATTTGTCCAGACCAAAATTATAGAGTCTCGAAGGACTCTGGTAGTTACACCCCCCCCCCCCGGGCCAAAACATAGGATTTTGGGAGTGGATCCAGGGCTAAAACCCATGTGAGGAGGGTGAAACAGGGGCAAAACCCCATGTGGGGGTGGACCCGGGGCAAATCCCCCATAAGGGTGGAACCGGGGCAAAACACCCCCTTTGGGGTTGGAACTGGTCCAAACCCCCTATAAGGGGGTAGGACCATGCTGCCACTACCCCTTTTGTTTCACATTGGGTTAAATTTCTCCCTTGATTAAAGGGTTGTTATTGCTGCTGCCAATAATTTTATTTGCTGTGCGAACTTGGTCTGCTGCGGTTGGAGCTGTTGTATGCTGATGTTGCAGCTGTTGCACTGTATGAGTCGACCTGAGGCTTTGCTGGGTCGACTCAATGCTGGTTGGTGTGTTGCTAGTTTTGTTAGCAGTGGCTGCTGCTAATTGTATTGTTGCTGCCATTGCAGCTATTGTTATTGTTGTGCTGCAATTAATTTTGTCATGCTGCTGTTGCAGCTATTGTCATTGAGCTGTTGTTGCAATTCTTGTACTGCTGCTGCAGCTATCAAATTTGCTTGCTGCTGTTGCAACAGTTATGTGCTGCTGTTGCAGTTGTTGCATTGCATGAGTTGCTGCTGCCACCCCTGGGTACTGCTGCTATTACATTGCTGTAGCAGAGCTGCTGCTGCCATGCTACTAATGCCACCTATGTTAGCATGCTTTATACTTATCCTTAATTAAGGACCCAGTGTACTACATACTAACTAGGGTAGAATGCTTACTCAAGGTTTAATTAGCCTCATTTGGGCTTAATTAGACCTCAAAGCCTTTTAATCAAGTGTTTAGGGTGGACCCGGGGCAAAACACCCCTTTTGGGGTTGGAACCGGGGCAAATCTCCCAAAGGGGGAGTGGACCCGGGGCAAAACACCCCTCTTGGGGTTAGAACCGGGGTAAATCTCCCAAAGGTGGAGTGTGGGCAAAACCCCCCCTTTGGGGGGTGGACCCGAAGCAAACCCCCAGAATGGGGTGGACCCGGGGTAAACCGCCCAAAAGGGGGTGGATGCAGACTATTTCAACCCTTTGTGCTTCAAATTGAGTTAATTTCTCCTTGATTAAAGGGTTGTGATTGCAGTGCTGTTTCTATGAGCTGCCACTGCAGCCCTTGAGCTGCTGATACTGCTGTTGCAGGGCTACTGTTATTGTATTTGTTGCTGCCATTAAGTGCTGCTGCTGCAACTGAGCTACTGCTGTTATGCTGCAGAGCTGCCGCTGCAGCCCTTTGTGCTGCTACTGCAGTTGCAGAACTGCTGCCATTATATGGCTGTTGCTGTCAATGGGCCTTGTGCTACTACTGCCACTGCTGTTGCAGGGCTGCTGCTGTTGCAGAGCTAATGCCATTGGGTTGTTGCAGCTGCTACTGAGCTATTAGTGTTGCTCCTGAAATGCTGCTCTAATCAACTCCTCTGTTAGAAAATCAGCATTTTGTTTATCCACTCCTAGTGGTTTGTCAAGATATTGTGTTGCCGGCTGGATCATTTCCTGGTAGTGGTGGGTCATGCCAGCAAATGCAGGCCAAGGATAGACTTGGTTTGCAAGGTCCATTCTCAATCAGTTTGTTTATATATTGTTTATATACTTCACACACACAAAACCAGTCCAGTGTGCACTATTTCTTGGTTGTTGTCCATTGACAAGAATACATTTTGAATCCTCAATGAGACGACAATCAAAAGACTTGCTGTTCTAGCTGCTTGTGTGGGCTGTTACTCATGTGTTGCTATGACTACTGCTGCAGCCCTTGAGATGATGATGCTGTCACTGGGTCGCGGCTGTCCCCATTGGCTGCTGCTGCTGCCACTGAGCAGCATACTGCTGCTGCTACGGAGCTAATGCTGCTGCTGCACTTTGCTTCAATAACAGCCTTTGGGCTTAAACATTCTTTTGAAGAATGTGCGAAGATAGGTTTTGAGCATCCACTAAGCTTCCTATTATCAGCATTTTCAGCAGAATGACCAAGACCATAACCCCTGGGAATTCACAAGGATCCTGTGCTGCAGTCTACCTCACTGGGAAAACTGATAGACTCAGACTTCCTTAAAACCAAATTGTCCCTATGAAATCTGATTGCTACTAAGGTCCATGACCCTACTATCCAAAGATAGCATGTTGGCTTCTTAGTTTCATCCCTTGATACCCATTTGAATAAGGGTCTCAAATATGCTTCTGGTAGATCTTTACCATCATCAATTCCATGATTGTTCATTATAAAATCATCAGGTGACATCTTGTTCTTAACCATGGCATTGTGGGCATCAGTGTTGAGCATAATAACAAAATATGCAGGGACCTATGCTGTATCTGCACTAAACACCTTTGGATTGCACTTGCAATAATGTTCAGCAGATTTCTACATGACACAGTCAACCTCCAAAGCCTTGTAAAAACCTCAACTGCTTCATGAAACCCCATCCCTTGTTTTTGCCTTCCTTTTTTTTTAACACCATGGGTTAATGGGGTGAACCCGGGGCAAATAAGCCCCCTTGTGGGGTTGGAACAGGGGCAAAGCCCCTTGGAAGGGGTTGACCCGGGGCAAACTCCCCAAGTGGGGGGTGGACCCGGGGTAAAACCCCTCCTTGGGGTGGACCCGGGGCAAACCCCCAAAGAGGGGATGGACCTGGGGTAAACCCCCCCTTTTGGGGGTGGACCCGGAGCAAACCCCCCAAAAGGGGTGGACCCGGTCCTAAACCCCAAAAAATGGGTGGAAAAAGGGTGGCTTCCCCTATAAATAGCCCCTCTACTGTTCATTTTTCACATGAGGTGAGGGAAATTGACGTTTCCCACGTGTGTGGTGGTTTGGTGATTTTGTGCTAGGTGGGAATTTTTATACCAATGAATTTCCCTTCCTAACTCATTTCACTCACATGTATTGTGGAATTTAACCACTTGTGGATGCCCTTTCCTCTACATACTTTGAGGAGTTAACAAATTGGCTCAACAGGGAGGCAAGAGGGGGTAGAGAGAGAGAGAGAGACACACACACAAAGAGAAGGGTGTTGGAGGAGTGTGTGGAGCCCGATCTACCTATGACCCTACCTAGCATCGCGGAGTTCCCCGGCCCTTTTTTTTGGGGGGGCGGGGGGGGAGAGAGAGAGGTGTATTATAAGCTATGCCCAGGCTAGGCTGCCCAAGGCGGGTGGCAGGGCGCCTTGCTCTCCTTTCTTGGGGAGCAGAAAGGCATGCGGGTGCCTTGGCCGCATAAGAGTGCCTGGTCGCCTAGGCGACCACCTTGACAACTTTGAAGAAAGTAAGAAACCCTAGAGAGAGAGAGGGGCGGCCTCCTCCCAAGGAGAAGATCCACACGAGAGGACTGCGTGCCACCTGCAGAGGGACCAGAACCCTCTAGGAAGAGGGGTGATCCAGTCTGAAGGTCTTCCAATGCATGGAGACAATATCCAGGAATGTCACTGCTTTGCTACCATGTTTGGGGGGGGGACTGGGGGAGAGAGAGAGAGAGAGAGAAGAAAGAGAAGGGAAGGCAGCAAACTGCCTAACTGGCCAGTCTGCCCCCCTGCCCCCTTTACATTAATTCTCAATAGGCAAATTACATATCTGCCGTCCAAAACAGAGGGCCACCAATAAAGAAGAAAAAATATAGAAAAACCCAATAAAATAACAACATTACAAAACTGACCCTGTTTTCCTACAGAATCATTCATTCATCAAAGATAAAGTCTAGTTTGTCATAGGGAAAGTAAGTTGGTTAACTCCATCAACACACAAAGTATACAACGACGCCGGGAACTTTCTCAAGTATACAACTACTTCGGGAAGTTTCTACTCAAAGAATGAGATTATAGAGGTAAGCATGGTGTGCAGTGGAGAAGTAAATGCTAAGCAAAATTAAACCATATGGAATGTCAAAAAACAAGATCAACATGCAGTCGGTGCAAATTATTTTGTTATATGAGAGAAATAAAAAAATCATTTTTTTGGCTGATTAACAATGCATATACTTCAAGAACATCCACCATCAAAAAATATATTTATTCAGGGAAAATCATTCTGAAGATCAGAACACTCACTTTCACAGCATCAACATTCTTTTGCTTCATATCAGCAGCACAGTGCAGATAGGTGAACTTGGCGACAGATGTGACAAAAGCATCTCTCTGTGTCTGCATACACATTACTGAGGTGACATGCACGGCATGGCGGAAACCTTGTAGGCACTGGGATGTAGCAGCCTTGTCATCACTTTGGTCCAGAGTCACACTAAATGCAGCCAGCATAGGGGCCCAGCAAACCTCCACCATGAATCTTAATATTGCTGCATCTGTGACGGTATAAAACAACCTGCAAGAATAATGAGCACAATTTCCAATTAACACGATGAAAAAGATAGTATTGCATAAGGATTGGAATTGATCTTACTCTGATTTGCCAGCATTTGCTTTGAACTGCTCTTGAATATGCCTAAGAAGCAAGTCATTTGCACCTACTGCCTTTTCTTCAGTTTGCTTCCCAATGACTAATGTGAGAATGCTGTCAAGGCCCAAAAGCTTGTTGATGCTGTTTGCCTGTCTGTTCTGTTGAGCAGATGAATCAGCATTCATTTTTATTTCATTTTTTATAATCTGATCATAGAGAGACCCTAAATAATCTTCTGGTAGGTCCTTCCCACTGTCTATTCCTCTGTTGTTACGGATGAAATCAGCCTTGGACATCTTCAGAAATCAAAAACCATCAGGAATGAATATATATTTAACTGCATAAGCCAAAGACATCGAAACAAGCATATGTGACATACCTTCTCCTTGACCATGTTATTGTGTGCATCTGTGTTGAGCATTATGACAGAATAAGCAAGAACATAAGCAGTATCTGCACTGGTAAAAGAATTTGGATTGCATTTGCAGAAGCGCTCTGCAAATTTTTCCATGATACGATCGATCTTCTGAGCTTCCCCAGGCAATCTGAAGCCGCGGAGGAAAAACCGAATGGCTTCACCAAAGTCCATATTGTCAAAATTAAAGGAATCCACGTATGCATGCATTACTTTTATAGGGAATTCCTCCCTATCACCCAAATAGTCTCCAACCATTGTTTTGTTCAAACCACTAGCATTCTTCAGAAATTGAGCCACTTCTTCTGGAGAACCTCCCATTTTCTTTGAGTTTATAAGAAACTCAATGCCCTTGGAGGGCTTCCTATTGAACAGTGAGATACCTTTCTGCATCAAACAATATATGTTACAAGCAGTAGAACTGAAATATAAACAAAGAAAAAAACAATACTTCAAGCATAAAAACAATATATAACTCTTTTACCTGCAGTTCTATTTTATATGCTCGGCGTTGCTCAAGTGTGGCAGCATCAGATGGCTCAGAATTTACATCTGAATGTAGCTCAAAGTCCAGTCCTGTTCCCTCATCTCCAGTAAGCAAATTATGATTGTCAGGTGATTGATCAACTGCTGGGCTTTTGGGTGACAACTCCCCTATGCGCAATTGTTGGTCCATCCAAAAGCCCATTGACTTGACAATACCAGCCAAGCATTTGACAGACTCATGCCGGAATGTGATATCTTGTGCAGGAGAGAGTGTAGTTGCACTACCAGGTGGCACACCTAGAGCAGTTTTCAGGAGGCCATTGACAGTCCTGCAAATATCTGATGGAATTAAAAGTGCTTTAATACATTTTGTAAACAGATTTCTATGTCTTCAAAAATATAGATATATTAGTCCATTCACATTGACAATGGCTTATAAATATACAGAATGTGTTAGTCCATCCTATTGATGAATAGTGCAAGAAGGCTAACTGGGAGCCAGAATAGAGTGACATCTGGTTGCTACATCAGAGAAATGTTGGGCACCTAGCATTCATCACTCAATGATTTGGGAGGAGAAGAAGAGTAGGTTATTCAATTATGTGAATTCCAGCTAAGGAGGTGGGATAAAAGGGTCACCACAAAATTGAAAACTGGGCTCTCGTGCTGGGTAGTGTGCAGAGGAATGATTAAATTTACTAGCTAGAATTTGCTTTTCTAAATCATGGAGGTGGCACTGCCTACTGGGAGGGTACAGCCGAGGCCAGTGTACATGCAGGGAGTTGTCTTGGGCAATTTAAATGTAGAGCTTACGCTTTTGACACCTTAGCATTATTACAAGATTATGGTAGTAATCTACACTTCCAACAGATTGTGGCAGTAGCCAGTTTTAAGCAAGCAAAATTTATAGTTGTTTAGTGGCTTATACTTTTTGTTCAGACTGATTTCTCTTTTTGAAAATGTATAGTACCACAGATTCATTAAATGAAGAGAGGAAAGTTACAAGAATGAAAAGAATTGGTTGAATCAGTTTCATAAACAAAAAGTATAGCAAGGTAAAAGCAAATAACAATCAGCAATCAAATGTGCACAATACCTCTCAAAAATATTTGGTGCATCAACGTCACAGTCATAGTTGACAAAAACATCTATGACAATCTGGGAATCCTGACAAAGCTTTTCCAGCAAGTTCAGAACTGTCATTTTCTGCAGAAAACTGGGCTGAAGCACATTCTCAAGGACTCGGAGGATAAGCATGGGGTAAAAAATACCAACCTCCCCCTTCAGCCCTGACCTAAACTTCAACAATAAGCTTGAAAAAATAGAACATAAAAGCTGAAAAATACTCATCACGGACAACGCACTATTCTTCAATAACGACAAACAGAGATACTGTTTGATAGCTCCAAGGAATCTGCACAAGAATAGTCCAATTCAAGCTTGCTAAAAAAATGCTAGCCCAAGCTATTAAATTATGTACAATGCAGTTGAGTTGCCCATATAATGGATGTTTGGTGCCAAATACTCCAACTGTGAGACAGAGAAGTATAGAATTATGCTAGGTTACCAATACAAGCACTATGTATAACATAAAATCAGTAGATCGTATATAAAGAATCTGTCTCATAGAACAAGATTGATAATGTTATCCATGGAAGGAAAAAAGACCTAAACTTTTAGCTTTGAATTTTTTTTTGAAAGTGGATAGTACCACCATTTTATATAAAAGAAAATAAGAAAGTAGTATGAGGGGAGTGCTCCCACACAACTCCTAAATACAAAAGACAACAGACAACACTATGCCCCAGGAGTAAAACAACAGAGAAAAGCAAACCACCTAGCCACTCTAAGCTGCCCCCCTACCAAGCACAACAAGGGACTCTACAGGCCAACCCCCCTACTTCGCCACCTACACTGCCCTAACAAGGAGCCCCAAAAATCACCCAAAATGCTGAAAAAAAACTTTTAGCTTTGAATTGGCCCAATTCAAGAGACAAAACTTGAGCAAAATATCAAAATAACTCAAAATGCAAAAGTTAAATAGAACATTGTTAGGAGTATTTGCTACACAAAAGAGAAATGATGGCGTTATTAAGTAGAATACCATATTTTTCTTAGAAAATGGATAGTGCCACAATTTCAAAAAATATCAAAAAAGAAGGGTATACAGAGGCTACAGTTTATGTTAACCCATATCACCAAAATTCCCGTGGCATCCCAGTTGGAACATATTCTGCAAGGTGATTTGCTGTCTCCATTCCGAAGAAAATTATTATCAGGCAAATAGGATGAACAGTTTGACTTTGTGGATTACCTATGCTATATATATTCCAACTCACTTCTGATGTTGAGAGCAGTTACAAAGAACTGACTCCTTGAGCCTTAGAAAGAACCTGGCATCCCCAGTACACCTCAAGCAAGCTCACCACAACTAGCACCTCTTACATCCCAGGATTGCTAGTTGTCTCTGTATGTGCAAACACCAAAGATATAGTGATCAAATCCAATGACCTTTATAACAAAGATATGCATGGTCTGTCCAACCAAAAAACAATGTAAACAGCAACTGAAAATCCTTGGATAATGTTAAGTAGTGAGAGGGTTGTGGATATAAATGCAATTGGGTAAAGGTGAGGGTCTTCTTCCTATAAGGATGTAAAAACGAGTTCCCAATTAAATGTCACTTCGGAACTCTGTTACCTCCCCTTGTTTCTGCTATATAGAGGGAAAAGGAGTAATGGGGAAGGCAGACGAAAATATTGTAATGTTGTTTCCCTGTAATTTCTTGTTGTTACTGGAGGACAGTGGCCCTCGAATCCCACCACTTCTTCTTTGCTCTTCCTCTTCTTCTGCTCTGTTCTTCTCGGTTCTTCTTCCTAAACTCATCAACAGGACGATCCCCTGTTCTGTCTGCGTTCAACTGTGCAGCGGCGAATACAGCTCGGAGTAGATCTCTGCAGCAGCTTCGTCCACAACAAATGGTGTCTGAGCCCACTCCGAGCACCGCCTCGCCTTTTTGTTCCATGGAGTCCAAAGATCTCGCCTCCTTCAAGATCTGGCTCAAAGATCTGGTCATCACCACTCTCCATGAGAAATTCTTGGATCTGAAATCAAGAATCCAAGCCCTTGAAGACCACTTCGGTGTTTCTCCTGTGGTCTGGCCACAAGACCCATGTGCCACAATTTCAAGTGCAGCCAAACAATTGGAGAGCATTCCAGGTTCTATTGTTCTTGGCTCTTCTGTTCTAAATTCCTGTTCCACATCGACTTTTGTTTCAGATATCACCAGTTGCTCTGTCTTCTGGCTCGACCGATGTCCACAACCCTCCCTGTCTCAAGACCATTCAAGAACTCGAACAAAAGTTGATTGTTTCATCTGTTCCCGTCGCTGATGTTCTTGTTGATCCAAAGCCCCCAAAATCGGCCAGTGAAACCACTTTGTCAGTTCTGAATTCCCAGCCCCAGCGGTGCGCGGTGGATCTCCTGCCATGCCCTGTTTCACTTTTTGATCACCAGCTGATGGACGAAATGCCCCATACGATGCCCCTGGTCATGGAGTTCAGCTAGTATGACGCCCCTGGCATCAAGCTTTCTCTTACGTCAGATTCTGATAATCATACCATTACCATCTTTTTTGCTCACAACTTATGTCTTGTTCTTCGTCAAGAACCCCCACCACCCAAGCCACCGCCCCTTTACACAAGGCTGCAGCTCACATTTGCATTCCCATGAATTCCAGTGTCAAATGTTTTGAATAACTATTGAGCAGACTTTACATTGTTTGCAAATGTTTTGAATAACTATTGAGCAGACTTTACATTGTTTGATTGTGGTTTCTCGACGGGTACTCTAGAGGAAAATGAGTACAAGGGTTATATAGGTGGTATTATGTCATTGCCACAAGTACAGTTTCCTGAAGCCTCCTTCATGGTGTTCAACTTCAGAGAAGGGACTAAGAGAAGTCAAATTTCTGAAATATGACAGTCATGGATTACCCTCGGCAGTATGAGGGCTGCCCCTTGCTCCCACTGGAGATGGCCCACCATTTCTTGAAGTCAAGTGAGAGCCAGCTATTCTTGGAAGGGTAGCAAAATGTATTGTTGACACATTGCGAGAGAGAAGGATGGCCTGTACTTGCATTTATGCTTGCAGGGCTTCTGCTTTACAGAAGACACTACACAGGAGAGCAGAAGACTTCGGAGATGGTGTATAAACAAGCCCTAGTGAGCTTCTCCAAGTGTGTCAAAATGGACTCCACTGCTATGTATACCTGCATTTATTGACTCTTTATCCTTCTCGCAACAGCTTACTGATGGTTGAAGATGGCCATCCTTCCCATTGATGGAACTATCTGTCTCAACAGAGCTTCCTCCAAGAATTGTCTCTCCAGATGTTATTTGAAAACCAGACAATGAGTTTGGTGGATGTGCATATGCCTCAACTACAGGGCTTCCATCCAAAGAAGTTCCGTTAACTCTAAGTCTTACATTTTCAGAATTTTGGCTATTCTTGGCTGCTCCACTCTCTATAGCAGCCTTGGTAATATAGGCCCTATGCAAACCGCATTTGCAACCCCACCATTTGAATTCAGTCACAACCATAGGGGGTAGTAACTCTGCATATTTCTCCAGCATATGATGGTTATCAGTTATATGAAATGGGCAGCAGATCTCTCTGTTGGTTACCAAACTCCAGAGTCACTTCCACAAATGGAAAAACGATGGCATTTCCCAGATTCTTGCTTGTCACCAGTATCACCTAGCTCAATAGAGCTCAACGCATGCATAGCTTTGCTGTTTCAAAGCAGTCAAGGAACCAACAGTTGTACAGAGTGGATAACTGAAGAGGCATGCAGGCCTGTCCTTGATGATGCTCCAGTTTTCTTTCATTTTGCTTGACCTTGAGGACAAGGTCGATTTTAAGGTGGGAGTAGTGTTAGGTAGTGAGAGGATTGTGGATATAAATGCAATTGGGAAAAGGTGAGGGTCTTCTTGCTATAAGGATGTAAAAACGAGTTCCCAATTAAATGTCACTTCAGAACTCTGTTTCCTTCCCCTGTTTCTGCTATATAGAGGGATATGGAGCAATGGAGAAGGCACACGAGAATATTGTAATGCCGTTTCCCTGTAATTTCCTGTCATTACTGGAGGACAGTGGCCCTCGAAGCCCACCACTTCTTCTTCTTCGCTCTTCCTCTTCTTCTGCCCCGTTCTTCTCAGTTTTTTTTCCTAAACTCATCACCAGGACGATCCCCTGTTTTGTCTGCGTTCAACTGCACGGCGGTGAATCCAACTCGGAGCAGATCTCTGAAGCAGCTTCGTCCACAACAGATAACCAGTGGCCTATTTCCGACCAAAGAAAGAATGCCTATCTTTAGAGACAAGCCCACAAATCAAATCTCAATGTCTAATATGAGGGAAAAAATGCCTCTTCACTAGAACCACCATATAAAATTCTTGATTCCCCATTTTCCAGATATAACATCACAAATTTACACGACCTTTCTTTTCAGGGATACAAAGGGAATATTCCACCCTTTCATCATTCTGCCACTCAAGTGGATCTTTGCCCTGTCCAGGGCTGCAAAGCATGGAGCCACCAGCTGCAAGGGGACCTGTTTTAACATGCGGAATTTTCCGGACCGGTTTCGTCGGGTGGACATGCGTATGTTTGGACATATTTGTTAATTCCGCGCTTTTGAGTTTATCAGACGATTTAGGGTTCGTGTACTGGACTTTCCCCCACCGACCGAAGTCGATGTTAATTTACATCGGACAAGTCCGAACACCTTTGATTAACTGCCAAAAACTTTGTTTACTCCTACAATGTCGGCCCCGACGTTAAGGGTCTACCCTTAGAAAATGTCCCCATGCCTCGAGGCGGGGTACATCCACGATTTTTCCCTACAGTTACGGTTATTTCTGTAAAAAAATTTTGGACGAGGATATACTTGTGATTTTCCCATAACTGGAGGTATATTTGCAATTTTCTCTTACCCGGGACATGTTTACAATTTTCCCTCAATCGGGAGTATATTTGCAATTTTTTTCTCAATCGGGGGTGTATTTGCAATTTGCTGTCCCCTAGGGACATTTCTGTAATTTTCCTTTGACTGGGACATCATTGTGTCTTTTTTCTGAATTTTGGTGTATTTTGGTATATTTCTCCAGGCTTTTATGAAATTTTCTCGTAAGTTCGGGGTGAAACCACAATTTTTGAGTCTTTGGGATAAAATATGGACTTTTGTGATATTTCTGACTTTAAACCTCCTTCTTTGATGGTTTTGCTGAAATATGCAATTTTCTGGATATTACGCAATTTTACCATCTTTCGGGGTGTAACCGTAAATTTTTTTACAATCTTTAGGACTTTCTTCCACATAATGTCTTGAGAGAGAAAAAAAATCTCATAACCATAAATTTATGACCTTCATTTGACATTCTTGACATGAACTTCTCTCTCGTGAGGGTATTTTTACAAATAACCCTAACATAAGGGCTTTTACAACTTTCTTCTCTCTCTCTCTCTCTCTCTCTCTCTCTTTTTTGAACATAAGTTGAGTGGGGGAAGGAGGGCGCCCCCCCCCCCTTCCACCTCTTGCAAAGTTGCAACAGAGCCGATTTCTTCCCTCAAGTTGTCTTCTCCAAAAATCCTCCTCTCTTCCCAGCCCTCTCCAAGAGAAGAAGGCCTTGCCTTTTATAGGCATTGGAGGAGGCCAAGGAGGAGATCCCCCGGTGGAACCTTGGTGGAGGTAACCCCCTTGTCTCTTCCTCTCCAATCTCTTCCTCTCCCGGTGGTGCATCAGTAAGAAAAGAGGGGGAAGCCTCCCCCATGGAGGTGCACAGGCGGACGGGGGAGCTCCCCCGGTTGCCTGGCCTGGGGGGCCTCCCCCCGTGCAGACAAGGCCGGGGGAGGTCCCCTAGGTAGCGGCAGTGCCGGGGGGGCTTCCCCCGGTCGCAGGAGGCTCGGAGGGCCTCCCCCAGTGCGGACAGGGCCGGGAGAGGTCCCCCCGGTGGCGGCGGTGCCGAGGGGGCTTCCCCTGGTCGTAGGAGGCCTGGGGGGCCTCCCCCGGTGAGGGCAGAGCCGGGGGGAGGTCCCCCCGGTGCAAGTGGTGCCGGGGGGGAGGTCCCCCCGGTGGCGGCGGCTCGGGGGGCCTCCCCCGGTGCAGGCAGGGCCGTTGGGGGATGGGGGGGGGGGGGGCTTCCCCCGATCGCAGGAAGAGAAGAGGGACGAGGCCCCCCCCCTTTTTGGTGGACTTCGTCAACACTATAAAAAAGACCAAGGATCTGAATTTTTTATCCTTTTCTGGTCTTTTTCGCAGCAAGAGACGCGTGGAGCCTTTTTTGTTTGTTTGTTGAGCTATTCAAGACACCGCCATGCTGTCCGTTGACTTCGGGATAAAATGACTTTTGTTTAACGCCACGGGAATATCCGATGGCACTTAAAAGAGTGAATTTTGTTGTATAAGTTTAAGCCTCACGGGTGTGTAATTTTAGACGCCCATTAGGTGTTGATAGAATATCCGCTCGTCGTGGAGAGCTAAAAGCTCGACTTGGCGTGAACTTTTGCTGAGTAGTTGCGTGGGCTTACGCCGCCCACCAGGAGTTTGACAAAAATATCGCTGAACCTTCACATGTCGGCGACGACCGAGCATCGCTCTTTTTAATTTCTGAATTTCTATATTTTTTAATTTGTAAACTTTTGGGGGTTCAACAAATGCCCACCACGAGATATCGTCGAAGCCAAAGGCAACGGCGGGCGGCCCGTCCCCCTTAGCCTTGTTTGGCTTTGATTGCTTATTGTCTTGAATCAACTTGCTGCCCTTTATGTAATATTCCATTTTCATGCTTGGCTAATGTTTTTTTTCTTTGTCTCTTTTCCTTTTTCGCTTGGCAAGAATTGAGAATGTCTCGCGTAAGAGAGATACGTCCCTGGAGAGGTGCTGGCCGACATGGGGAGAGATAAATCTTCTTGTTTGTCGAACCAGTTGATGCCTCCCTTGGGCCCACCTCGAGTTACGAGGGACAACATGTTCTTGTTTGATCGAGACTTCGCCACTGTGGCTAAAGGTCCACTTTCAGAAGACTTTGTGGAAGGTGGGGAAGTTGACCCCTCACTTATCATTCAAGAGGGAGGTTTTTACAAATATCAGCAGACCGGGCGCTATCCAAGGCATTTTCCCCTGGACGAGCATTTGTTTCCATTTATCCAGAATTTTGTGCCAGAAAACATGGATGAGGAAGATCCAACGGTGTCGGCAGAACGGGTGTTGCTCGAAAGAGCTATTTTGGTGGGGAGAGACAATATGACGGGGACTTGCACTCTCTCCTATCCTAGCTTCCCACTGGGCTATTCTCCTCAAGCTCAGCTTCCAGGGGCTGCCTAGCTCAGCTTTTTCAGGACAGGATTTTGGGCATTCTAAATCATGCACAGTGATCCCAGCCATATGGGAGTTGTTTGGGCAGCACAAGACAGGGCCTCCTTCTTCCGGGTTATTCTTGATGCCATCAGGCACACAATTTGCTGCAGAGGGTTATGACAAGTTATGTTTCGTTGACCGAATTGTGAGTGGTTCTGCGCCCAACTGGTATGAGAAATGGTCGGTATCTGCTTCACATCGATTTCATTTGGGCACATCGGAGTGGCTGATGGGTGTCATACACCATTACCGTGACATTTTAGAGCATGTGGGGATTCGGCATGCTGTTACTGCCGCCCTCTACCGATACCCTTGCTACACCAGGCTTCTCCAGGGTCTGGCAGAGCGATTCAACTGGCGCTTTAATACCTTTGCCACTGCTGAAGGAGAGACATCGCTTGACTTGTGGAGCTTCCATCGCATTTCAGGGCTCCCCATATCCAGGAACATGTATGAGGAAGCTTGTTTACATGATTTGCACAGAGAGTATTCTACTGGCGCAGGTTCTTATGGCTGGCTTTTCGGCTTCTGATATCTGATGAAGGTCTGGAGAGACCTGGCTCGTGTTGGAAAGGGGAAAACCCCATCTGCATCTACAAGCACTGTGAGGGTCAGCCTCAATGCCTGGGTCCGGTATTTTTATAACGGACCATTCTGTTTTCAGGAGAGCTTTGCAGAGGATGACAAACCTTTGGATCAGTATTACTGGTTGCTTCTAAATCCGCCAGAAAATAAGCGGTACTTGTGTGCCCCGAAGAATGAGGGGTGGAACCCCCGCAAGCTCCCAGACAAAAGTTATTTGCCAGCTTATTTGATGTATTGGTTAGCTACATTTGTGGTGCCATATGGGGAGGAGGGCGTTGTACGCCCTAAGTTGATCTACCCGACTTGTCTCCTTGCTGATGGCCGGAAGCCGGAAGCTTGCTCTCGCTCTTGCCGCTTTGGCTAACATATATCATGGTCTGGGTAACTTGACAGGTTGTAGCTCGCCACGAGACCGCAGTGTTCGGCTGGCGACACACTATTTGAGTGCATGGGAGGGCTTACTGTTGCCCAAATTATGTCAGAGTGTCAGGATGGATAATCCTGCAGCTCCCTTGATTTTTCAATTCCGAAACCGTCCAGATCAGAGCCCTTAGGAACAATTGACAGGTGCTAGAAAGTTGTTATCTTATTTGCCTACCCAGGGACAGCCGGGTAGAGATTTTGCTTGTGTGACACATGATTATCGCCCTTTCGCCATCGAGGGGACCGACGGCTTGACTTATCATCTTCCTCATCATTCTAGCCCCAGCAGAACTTTTTATGATGATTGACTGTGTTGTACGCGCCCGAGTGTTCTTGTCTTTCGCAAGGGCACTACCACATTCTTAGAGCCTTATTATCCACACCGCTTTGCACGGAATTTTGGCTATGATCAGGGGATACCCCCGAATGCAGACTTTCCTTTGGAGGTGCAATTATACAGAGGGCAGGATAAGCATCTGGTGGCAACCAGCTGGTGGCATTACTTCATCCGACGAGGGCCAGAGCCAGGTTGTTCTTTTCCTCCCGGGGAGAGGGTCGGGCGTATTGATATATATTATGCCCGTTGGTGGTTCCAGCATAGTAATATCTTCAGGCAACCTGCTCATAAATTGAAAGAAGCAAAAGAAGCCCGTTTAAAGAAGGTTGATGCACCTCCACTTATTATTGAGCATTCTTTTCTCTATTCCCAGTTTCCTCATCTTGCCAGATCAGTTCGAGAGCTTCGCACTAAATGGGAGGCAGCAAATGGGCCTATCCCTGTGGATAGGGATACTTATGTGGGGGCCATGAAGCCTTTGAAGCGCCCAGAAGGCCCATCCTTAGAAAAGGGGAAGGCCCCGGCAAGCGAGAAGGTTTATTCATGGTGGGGGCACTTACTTTCAGATTGTGGTTATCTCCCAAGTGCTCCTTTGTCCAGTCCTCTTCTTCCCGACATATTTAATAATGAACTCTGACTCAAGTGGGAGAGGCACTTGATTAGTGTTGTTGCACGAGTAGGTGCCCTTGAATGCATCTCATGGATTGAAAACGGGGCCACACTTCGCGATATCTGGGATAGTGTTTGCCAGGTAGGAAAAACCATAGGCCTTCCCTCAGAGGAAGTGGTATTACAACCATATTTCTCTCCTGCACCAGCTGGTATGTATTCGTAACTTGTAACCCTTCATATCTGGATTGCCAAAAAGGGACTATTATGCATACCAATCAATTTTCTTAAAGTGAGCTTCGTCCCTGCCGAGACTTTCAAGAAAAAGAAAAGTTCTCATCATTCCAAACGGCAGAGGGTAGGAGGCAACGATGGCCCCATCACAAAAACACATTGTCGTCTGTCTAAGGGAAAAGCTGCATCAGATAAGCATCATGGTAACTTGTTGTTCCCTCCTTTGACTTTGTCTACAAAAGCTTCTTTGTATATAATGGGGATTTCTTTGTTTATTTCTTTGTCCTTTTCAGCTGTTCCAGACGTTGTTGGCGAGATCGCAGGGAGTCTCCCTCCCATGGACACGAATGTCGCCTTGGACATTGGGCAAAATGACAGAGAGGATGAAGGGCTAGATGACCTGGGCATGTTGAATTATGATTATAACCCCGTGTCGGACGCTTCTCCTTCCTCTCTGGATGGAAGCTCGCCAGATATGGCTTCTCGTGGCGGAGGTAAATTCTTTCGTTGCTTTCTCGCTGCCTCGTTTTGCTCTCCTCTGCTTCTTTTGGAGCATAAATTGCTAATCCATTTGTTGCCTTTTAGCAGGGTATTTAGAGGATGCAATGGCACCGATAGGGACGTATGCTACGTTGTTGAGTGCCACATTAAATAGCGAGCTCCCCGCATATTCTGATACTCCCGCAATCGAGGGGACACATTATCCGGTTATGAGGCAGCTTTATTGGCAGAGCTTTGTGCTCAGGGAGGTGGTTCAACTTCGGAGGGGGCCATAGGCAGCCATTTCACCCTCGAGAGCGGTCAGCTACCTACCTCTAGTAGCTTAGTCACACAGCCGACTTCCTATTCTGTTAGTAAGCATAATTGACCTTTCTTGCCCACTTTTTTTTTATATCAATTGAGCGCTCTTTACTGATTTGGCTTATTTTCTGTTCCTCTTATGCAGTGGCCATCTCTGCAACTATAGGGTCTTCCGCTCCTTCTTTGCAAGGGGCGACTCGCTCACTAGGAGAAGATTTCAGAACTGAGGTGCCTGAGATGAGGGCTGATCCAATGCTTAAAATAGGGCCTCAGGAGGGTTCAATAGCGGATCGGCCTAAAAATTTGAATGAGAGTGTTGAAGGTGAACTACTCTCCCTTCCTTCGTTTATTTTCTCATTGAAATTTAATCTTTTAAAAGTTATAAGCCTCAGGGTGCCTGGGGGACGGAGTTGACGAGGTGCCCCAAATTACAGAGAGAGAGGCCCCAGGTGACAGCCCTGTTCATAGACCACTTGCACCCATGGAGGAGACCCTCAATGAACTTGCAGGTGATTGATCCTTCTCTTCTTTGTCTTCTCTCCATCTATTTTTTTTATATGTCCTGATCAGCATAACACGTCATCATCTTTCTTCTTTTAGGAGAAAATGGCTCACGAATTGCAACAATTGACAATCCGATCTCGGGTCTTGAGCAGGGCCTCCTATCATGATGGCGCCTTCTTGCGATATGTCGCCCCTTGCCAAGGGGACGATACATTCAATTCCATGTTCTTTTCTTCCTTTTTTCATTAGAATAATCATTTGTTCTTATACGCGTTGCTCTCTTCCCTCTCTTTTCTTTTCTTTTTTAGGCTCCGAGGACATCGTCGCTTCGAGAAGAGGGGGCTCCGATTGCATACCAACTCCCTTTGCTAGGCTTTCGGAGCATGGTATCAGTTGGTCAGACTCTCCACAACCTGTGCCTTTTGTGGGGGCCGAGCACATGGTTGACACACTTATCAGTGGTGTCCGGGCCATATTCCAACGGGAGAGTCCTCCCTCCATAGTAGAGGCTGTGCAGAATGCCCTTCGGGCCGGGACGCGGGGTCAGCATGCACTGGGGCTACCTCGAGAACCTTGGATGGCAGCAGTGGACACGCTTTGGGAGGAGATGCGGCATATTCATGAGTCTTTAGCCTGGGAGACTTATCACCTAGAGATTCAACAACTTGAGACTGAGATAGATGCTTTGTCTAGTGAGGACAAGTCAACCACATTTGCAGTCCTAATTAATGGTGAGCCAACTTCTTATTTTCACAGTGGTAGAGATCTTTGCTAGCGGGGTCCAATGTCCCCTTTGCTTTTTGTCCTAGCACACATTTTGAGCAAGATGTAACTGAGAGTTGAAACCCAGGGTATGATCATAGGGTTTCACTTCGGCACAGGCAAGGTCCATATCACTCACCTGTAGTATGCTGATGACACCATTTTGTTCCTATCAAAGGACGAGATACAACTTTATGTTACCAAGCTAATGTTGGAGTTGCTGGAGGAAGTTAGTAGTCTCAAGGTCAATTTCAGTAAAAGTCAAATTGTGGGTGTTAACATAGAAGATAGGGCCCCCAGGAGAGCAGCTTTCATCATGGCATGCCGTATTGGCGTATTCCCCTTTTCCTATTTGGGGGTCCCCTTGTCTCCAGGGGCCTTACACTGTAGTGATTGGCACAGTGTGATGTAAAGATATAAATCAACACTGGTAGGGTGGAAGGCGAGGCTTCTCTCCTATGGGGAGAGATTGGTGCTCTGCAAATGAGTGTTGGACAGCCTCCCTATTTATTTCCTTTCCATATTCTGGATCCCACAAACAATTGCAAAGAAATTAGAGTCAATCCAAGGAAGGTTTTTCTGGCAGAGGAGTAGAGGTAGATGCAAGGGTCGGCATGATATTGCATGGGATAGAGCCTGCATGAGCAAGGACATGAGAGGTGTAGACATTAAAAAACATCAAAGATTTAAACCTGGCTTTGTTGTGTGACTGTAGAAAATTGGTTACGAAGACAATGGACTATGGCTTCAAGTCATTCGACAGAGATACTACGAGAGAGTTAGGGACTAGGATTTGTTACCTCCAACCCAACACAGTATTTCACCCATTTGGAAAGGAATATTGCAGTGCAGGTACATC